>VZDJ01000216.1:2438640-2568064 GCA_008694505.1 Cyanoderma ruficeps | reverse complement strand
GCATGAGCAGGTGCTGTGACCATGCTCTGAAAATGCCCTTCAGCCCAGAAAAGCCCAAACTCATTTAAAAAACTTCTATTACGTTTTTTGGTGTCACCCCCTTGTACTCCCAGAGGCTCCAATGCCAGGGCCAGTAACAGATGGCACTGGGACATAGGTCCCCTTCCTTGTGGTGTCATTGCTTGGATTTAATTCTTGTTTGGAAAGTCAATGCTGTTGCTGGTCATCCCTCAAGTGGGGAATGAGCAGTGCCCCCTTGCAGGTTGCAGAGATTTGTAGCAGTGCACCAAATCCTGACGGTTTTTGGCATCTCCTTGCCCAGCCTGGAGCTCCTCACAGTGCTCTGGCTCCCTGCCCTGTCCCTCAGCTGCTTTGCTCTCCAGCCTGGTGCTGCTGCAGTGAGTGGCTCTGGGGGCTCAGAGGTGGGTGCTTGGCTTTTAAAGCCTCCTGGGGGTCACCCCAAGCTGCTGTTGCCACCCTTGCAGCCCCCTCCTCAATTAATGAGGCTTGGGGGCAAAGCCCCCCGTGCTGCCCTGCTGGTGGGTGATGGGGGCATTGTCCCTGGGTCGTGGGGTGTCTGTGAGATGTCACAGCATCCTTGGGGACATCCCACCCTCATGTGTTGTGGGTGATGCCACCCCATCCTGGCTGCCCTGCCCTGTCCGGCCACGATTTCCTCCTCAGACCACGCTCTTGATGGGAAACCTCTCTGCTTCTCTTCTCTCCCCAGATGGATCTGTCCCACCGCTTCTCCAAGGAAGAGGTATGAGTGTGTCCCACTGTGGTCTCCCTTGGTGGCACTGGAGGGGGTGGCAGTGCTGCAGGGGCTTGGGGACGTGGCTCAGCTCCTGGAGATGATCTCCAGGGTGGGCAGGGCTGGATGCAGGGGATGGCTGGGCCTGGCATGGAGCTTGGGGAGCTGTGAGGAGGAAATCCTGCTGATCCCGAGGGATGCATGGAGCGTGTTCCTGCTGGCTGTCCCCACGTGAGGTGTCAGCACTGTCCCCCCACAGCTGGCCCTGCTCTATGAGGAGGTTCTCTACACCATCCACCACCGTCTGGGCAAGCCCGAGCAGCAGCACGTCGGGGACTCCCAGGAGCTCTACTCCTACGTGCAGAAGGTGCGTCCCCTCCTGACAGGGTCCCCAAAACCTGTCCCCTGGCATGTCCATCCCCCCAGCTAGAGGGGATGGTAGGGGTCTGTTATGCCCCAAGCTCGCTCAGTGAGTTTTTAAAGGGGCTTTGATTTACTCTGGTGGTTCACAGGAGACCACAACATTCTCAGGAGGCTGAATAACAAACTTCTACTTGCAAACTTGAAAATATTAATGTTGAATAAGGTTGGGCTTTCCATGTGCCAAGGGCTTGGACTGGACCAGAGGCTCCAGGGGCCAGGATGTGGAAATGCCCCATCCCACCTATGCAGAACTTGCTCCCACCACACACAATTTCTCTCTGGCAGTTTGGAGCCAATAATTATTCCTCTGGCCCCCTACAGGGCCACTCAGAGGGAGCTTTTAACAAGCACCACAAAAGATGCAGCAGCAGCAGCAGCATCCAGCTGGAGGGCTGGGAGCATCCTGTGGCTGGGAAATATTTGCCCTGGGGAGAAGTGTTTATCTTAGGCTGGGGATGGTGGGAAGAAGGCTCTTCCTCAAGACCTTTCAGCTGGTCCCCAGCCTTCCTGCTGGACTCTGCTACTCTCCTCTCCCTATGGGCTGCAGCTGGCTCCCAGGGAGCAGATGGAAGCCCCTGGCTGCTCTCCAGCCCCTGTTAACAGGGCAGCATCCATCACCAGCCCCAATATCCACACAGGCTTTTGGCATGGACGCCGAGGAGCACAGTGTCATCATGCAGCAGGTCCTGGAGCTGGAGGTACAGTGTCCCCAGTATGCAGCTGGGCTGGTGTTGGGGGCTGCAGTGCCTCTGAGCCCCTGTGACTTGGGGATTTGGGGTGCCCTGGGGTTGTCACTGGTTGAGTGGGAGCTGATGGCGAGGTCTGGCTCCAGCCCCATCGTTCCTTGCAGGGTTGATCCTTCCTCACAGGGCTGGTGACCCCACACATTAATAGCTGTTCTTTCATTTTTTCAGAGTCCCATTTACTGCCTGAAAGCCACTGTGAAGGAAGCCAAGGGAATTTTGGGTAAAGATGTCAGTGGTAAGTGCAGATGGGTGTGTATCCCATGGGAGGAGGGGCAGCTGCGGCTCCCGAGTGGAATTCCCACAGCTCTGCCCTGGCAGGGCTCAGTGACCCGTACTGCCTGCTGGGCATCGAGGCCAGGAGCCAGGAACCAGCCCACCCCGACCACAGGAAGAGGATGAAGGCTGTGGTCAAAGACCTCATCCCCGAAGACCAAATCCATCGCACCCAAGTCATAAACCAGACCCTCAGCCCAGTGTGGAACGAGACGTTCATCCTGTAATCCACCCCCACCCTTGGCTCTGCTCTCTGGGGGGATGCTGGGCGTGCCCAGGGCTCTGGCTGTGGGTGGGGTTCACCACTGGTGTGTTACTCGAGTAACAACATCCCCTGGTGCCTTGCAGGGAGTTTAAAGATGTGGAGACAGCCAGCTTCCACCTGGACATGTGGTGAGTGGCAGCATCCCAGTGAGCCCAGGACCCTGCCCCCAGGGGTTCTGCCTCCTGGGATTCAATCTCCACCTTTTTTAAAGGCCCAGAAGCCAGCTGGGAACCCCTTTCCCCATCACTTCCCATGGAGCACTGATGTCACCTGTGCCAGCAGAGAAAGCCCAGGCTGGCTGTGCCCAGGCAGGGCTGGTCCTAAGCCCTGGTTTAATTTATGGAGGGAAGCCATGTGCTCGCAGATTTGGGCTGAGTTTGGGGGTGGTCTCAGTCCTGACACTTCCCTGCTCCTGTACTTTCCCTTCTCCACCTCCATTGCTACTCCCTGCTCTGTTTTTCCACCACCTGGATTTATTTTCCCCGCGGTGGGTTTTGCCTCCCGGCCCTGCAGGGACTCGGACGTGGTGGAGTCGATGCGGCACAAGCTGGGGGAGCTGACGGACCTCCACGGCCTCAAAAGGTTGGTGCTGCTGAGGAAAGAGGGGGTGGAAAAATGCTTTTTTGCCAGCTGGATTTTAAAAATCGTCCTTGGACGGAGGGAGAGCGGGAGGGAGGTCTGTGCCACCCTTCTCCACCCCGAGCACGGCCGGGTCACAGCTGCAGGACACCTCCCCATCCCCTCCGTTGTTTGTGCTTTTCAGGATCTTTAAAGACGCCCGCAAAGACAAAGGGCAGGACGATTTCCTGGGGAACGTGGTCGTTCGCCTGAAGGTGAGCGCCGCGGTGCCTGCCCTCCTCCAAGGGACTCCCCAGGAGCCTGTGAAACCTCCCGGGGTCCGGGCAGGATCCCAGCCCTGAGGCAGCACCCGGCACGCCCAGATCCCGTCTCAGAACCACAAACTGATGTCAGGTCCCTCACTGTGCCACAGTCATTTCAACACACTCAGTCCTGTATTTTTAAGCCAGTACAGAATATTCCTGCCCAATGAACACAGTGGGATGAAGATCCTGTGGTCTCTGAATGAGATCCTTCTCCTGGGAGGGCTGCCCAGGGCTTCCCCGTTGTCCCTTTGTGCCTGCAGGACCTGCACTGCTGGAATGACCAGTGGTACCAGCTGGAGCCACGGACAGAGACATATCCCGAGCGGGGCCACTGTCACCTGCAGTTCCTACTGACTCACAAGAAGGTGGGATGGGATGTGGAAAAGGCGTCCTTTCCCATTGCCTTGGCAGGATGGGACAGCTGCCTGTCCCCTGGGGCTTGTCTGGGGGTCACAGGTGCCCGCCCCAGGGGCAGAGGTGCTGCAGGGTCTGGACCCTGCCTGAGCTCTGTGCCAGCACCAGGACCCTCCTCCTGGTACACCTGTAGCCCTTGGCTCTTCAGCCCCGCTTTTTGAGCCCTGTGTCCCCACCGTGACAGTGTCCCCACCGTGACAGTGTCCCTGTGTGTCCAGGCAGGTGATGGTTGTCTCTGCCTTGTCTCTTTCCAGAGAGCCACCACGAGCAGCCGGACACAACCGAGCTACACCGTCCACCGCCACCTCCTGCAGCAGCTGGTGTCCCACGAGATTCTCCAGCACCAGGTACCACCAGGGCTGCCACCAGCAGCTCCAGCAGCCGGGCTGGGGGAGGCCCTCCTGTGCAGCCCATACCCCAGCACATTGTGTGATGGAATGAGGGTCAGGATGATGTCTGGCATCCCTCTGGGGTTCCCACTCCTGCAAATACACTCCCTCCCATGGTGCCTGTCCCCCTCCTCGCTCATCCTGTCTTGCTCCAGGACACATTCCCCCCCTTTCCCTCCTGGCAGGCCGGCAGCACCTCCTGGGATGGGGAGCTGAGCAGCCACGCCAGCACGGTGCTGTACCTGCACGCCACACAGAAGGACCTCTCTGACTTCCACCAGGACATGGCGTGAGTGCCCACACCCAGGGCGCCCCAGGGCAGCACTTGGGGACCTTTCTGGGATCCTCTGACTGCAGCTGGTCTGTCCCCTGAGCTCAGGTGTTGCCCCCAGGACACCCGGGTGCCACCCCTGTGACCCCGGCTGTGACTGTGGCTGGTTCCCGGGTGCCCCCCAGCCCCCAGGGGCTCAGCCCAGCCCTCCCTCCTCCCCAGGCAGTGGCTGGCCTACAGCAAGCTCTACCAGAGCCTGGAGTTCAACAGCAGCTGCCTCCTCCACCAGATCACCAGCATCGAGTACCGGTGGGTGCAGGAGCGCCTGAGGCCGGAGCAGGTGAGGGGCTCCAGCACCGTGTGTGGGGCAGGGATCAGGGAAAGACACCCAGCCCTGAGCCTCTCCTCCCAGGAGCCCTGGGGCTGTTCACTCCCCATGTTCCAGGAACAGCAGGAGATTGTGGGATACAGGGCTGCAGGGTGTCTGGAGGGCATTTTCCAGTGGTTTTGTTCTCCCTCTCTGTGGAGAACCCCTTACCCTCTGCACTGGCATCCCCCTCCCCCATCCCTGCCAGCAGGTCCATCACAACCCCCTGCAAAACTTAAATATGACCCAATTTCTGCTTCTCCCAGCCTGTTTTCCCAGAGCATCCCTGCACCCTGCTGAGACACTGAATTTTCCATGCATAGCAATGAGGTTTAAGCACAAAGCTCAGTTCAGTCGCTCCAGGGAGAAGCTACCAGAGACATCAGGAGTTTTTTCCCATCCCTGGAGCAGGCTGGAAAGGAATGGGAGCACCAGCTCCCTCCGCTGTGGTGCCGTGGTCCTGCCAGCATCTGCCTGCCACTGAGGAGGACAGTGCATGTTTCCTTTCTTCTCCCCAGAAAGCAGAGCTGGCCGAGTCCTTCCAGTCCTTCCTGACCTACGGGGTCTCCCTCATCCGTAGGTTTCGCATCATTTTCCCCCTCTCTGTCCCGAGGTCCACGGAGAGGCTCCAGTCCCTGCTGCGGTGAGTTGGTCCCTGGGGCCTGTGTGGGGTCCTGTGGCTTGGCTGCTGTGATGGACAAGCCCCTGAGCTTGAGCAAACCTCAGTGTGAGACCTTTCTCCCCGGTCTAGGCTGCTGGGACACTTGTCCTGTCTCTTCCCTCATCCTGAGCTCGCAGTGGGGAATTTTGCAGGGAAGGGAAGGCTGTTTGGGCAGGGTCTCTGAGGGGAGAGTCCGTTTCTGATGGCGGGTGCCGGGTTTCACTCGAGGTCCTCACTTTGCAGGGTCCTCGTCCAGATGTGCAAAACAAAAGCTTTCCGTGAGCTGTGCACACCCAGCCCTGACCTCCCCCAGATGGTCTCCACAGCTCTGAAGGTACTGGAGGGTCTCACCCACCCCAGCCCCTGCAGGGTGGGACCCTGTGGGTCTCCCTTTCCTTCCATCCCCTGCCCAATGCCCACGCCTCAGCAAATCCACATGGATCACCATGGCATGGGAAATACCCACGCCTCTTCAAGCTGGTAGCCCCAGCCCCCAGATTCTCACCTCACCCAGGGGACAGGGAGAGTGAAGGGGGTGACAGAGCTGGCTTTGCTCCTCCTGCTTCCCTGCCATCCCACCAGGACTCCTCTCTTGCAGTCAGGCACAACGGAGTGGTTTCACATGCAGAAGCAACACCTCAAGCCCATGGTGAAGGTCAGTTCCCATCTTTGTCCCTCTGACATGATAAAGTCACCTCAAAATGTCTGAGCATCCAAAATAAACTGTTCTTTCCTTTGCAAGAGCATAGAGGAGAATAGCAAAGCCTTGTCCAAGCTCCTCCTGGAGGTGATAGAAGATCTCAAGCAGTGCCAAAAGATCTGGAATAAATTGTTCAGCACGTAGGTTTCAGTGCTCGCTCTCACCCCCATCCACCTTCCCTGGGATCAAGAGTGACAGGGAACTCGGGCTCCACAGGTGGGATCTTGGGTCCCATCTCTGCCCCTCAGAGCTGTGCTGCCCTCACCCAGGACATGCCTGGCAGGGTTTGCTGGGCTGGCTTTGCTGGGCTGGGGTTGACAGGCTCCTGACTCCACGTTTCCCTCTTGCAGCAACCTGAAGTTGAATATCTTCTCCATTGCCTACCTGGAGCTGGAGAGCCTGGTGAGTGAGCCTGGGCTGCTCTGCCCTCGAGGGACTAAGGTCTAAAGCCAGGCTGAGGTTTTTGGCCACCCTCAGGTGGCCACTGGTTGTTGCAAGGCTGGAAGGGGAGCAAGAGAAACTCCCCCTCTCTCCCTGTGTGCTCACAGAGTGACTGTGGGGACTGTTACACCCAACAAATCTCCTGAGGTGCCACCCAAAAGGAAGAGGAGTCCCCTGAGCTGACCCTCACTCCAGGAGGAGCCTTCCTGGCTGGAGCTCACTGTGTCCCCCCTGCCCTTGCTCTCATCCAGGTCGCTGAGCACGTCCAGGAGCAGCTGCACAAGGTTGACAGCAGCATGTCCAGACCCACGGCTGAGAGCCTCTTCGACCTCTACAGGAAACTGCAGGAGCTCCATCAGATGAAGGACTCCCTCCCAAGCTGGTATCCAACCCTGAGAGGAGAGATGCCAAAGGGGGGATTGAGCAGCTAACTGAGAGGATCTCTGCATCCTTCCCACTTACCTACATCACTAATTGCACACCAAGCAGAGCAGGCTGCTGCTGTCTGGTGTCAATGGGAGCATCCCCAGGAGGGTGTTGGGCTGATCCTGGGTGGGTTTGGTGTGACAGCAGGGAGGGTGACAGTCCTGTGCTGCTGCTGTGCGGTTGGAGAAGCTGATGCCTTCATCCATAGGGATGGACCTCTGGCTCTGAGCAATTTCCACCAGTGGTTCGAGGAAGCGTTGCCCCTGTGGCTGCAGAAGGCCTACACCACCACACTGGAGAGGGCTCAGAGAGCCATCCAGATGGACCAGGTAACGTGGGGAGGAGAAACCTCCCTCCTCCCTTTGGGGACACTCCAGCTGCCCTCCATGCCTGGCTGCTGTGCCTGGCTCACAGCACTGACACCACCACGTAGGTGCCTCTGGCAGTCCAGGTGCAGCCTGGTCCCTCTCCCGAACAAACAAAGTATGTGGTGCCCTGGGCCAGTTGATCCCACCCACCCTGGCCCCACACAATGTCCCTGTGTCCCTTCCCTGGCTTCTCCCTGGCAGCCCATGTGGTCTGAGGACGCTGCATTTGGGCCATGCTGTGAGAATCCCCTTTGCTTCCAACCTCTTTGAAGAGGGGAGGGAAGGCAGCCATGGGGCCACAGGCTGCTCTTCAGTGGGGTCCAGCAATGCTGGATGGGTGTATGGAGGGAAGCAGGGAGCTCGTGCTGCTCCATCCATCCTCATCTCCACTCTCCAGAGTGGTTGTGTGATGACATTGGGATATAAGGAGCTGATGATGGGGCAGAGAGCCCAAAGTGAAGGAGCAGCTCTGCCCTCTGGGATGGCATCTCTCTGTACAAGCTGTGTTTGCCTTCTCTGCTCCTCAGCTGAAGCCTTATGGGTATCACAAGCACAGCACATCCACTGTTGACCTGTCCACCTGCTACGCCCAGATCATGACAACCTGGCAGCAGCTCAACTGGCCAGACCCTGAGAAAGCCTTCATGATCATGGTCAATCTCCTGGAGGTTTGTACACCTGGGCACCGGCACCTGGAGTTTCCTCCTCCTGCTTCTGGGGACGTGTCTCCATGAAGGAGCCAGTGATGTGGTTCCCTGAGCCCACCATGGTCCCCAGGTTGCCTGGTTCAGTCCCGTTGGTTTCCTCTCTGTCCTGCAGGACATGTGCAAGATCTCCCTGATGTACTGCAAGCTTATCAAGGAGAGGGCTGAGGCTCTGTCACTGAGTGAGCAGAACGAGGGCGAGGCGGCCAACAAGGTTGGTGTTGGAGCCTGTCCTGGCTGTCCCAGGAAGGGCAGGATTTGGCCCTGGTTTATGGACAAAGAGGGAGCTGAGCTGCTGAGAACCCAGCTGACATCCCCAGTTTGGGTTCCACGGGGACCAGTTGGCCATCAGAAGCCACAATCCTGGAATATCAGGAGGGAAATGATGTGAGCAGGGGGAGCAGGATAGGGATGGGGCCACAGGTGAAGCTGAAAATGAGAATGGAGATGGTGATGGAGATGGGACTGGGGATGAGGATGGGTATAGAGATGGGAATGGGAATAATGATGGAGATTGCACTGGGGAGGGGGATGTGGGGTGCTCCAGGGGGTGTGGAGCCTGAAGCAGACCCACCTCCCCCAGCTCTGCATCGTGGTGAACAACATCGAGCAGCTCCGGCTGCTGATGCTGAAGCTGCCGTCACAGCTGGGCTGGGCCCAGCTGGAGCAGCGCATGAGGGGCATCATCGACCCCCAGCAGATCCAGAACGCTCTGCACAACCAACTCGACAGCACCGTGGCCTGCCTGGACCACGAGGTCCGGGATGTGGTGCAAGCCCTGGCTACCAAGGTGACCACCTGCCACTGACGCCCCCTTGTCCCTCACCAGGCCCAGGGCAGTTTCACCCCAGGTGTCCTGAACCCCACAATGCTCCTGGGATGGAGACAAGGTGGAGCTGGGCATGGGGAGGCTGGTTCAAAGTGCAAAGTCCAAGTCTCTTCCTGCATTTCTCCCTGGCAGCTGGAAAAGGGCATTGCCAGACACATCCAGGAGCTCTCATCTTCTAGTGACAGCCAGAAGCCTGAGGATGTAAGTACCTGGTCCAGCCCCTCCTGGACCATCTTTTTCGGGCAGCCATGGATAGCCTTTGCTTGCTTGGTGGGTGCCTCTGTCACCCTCCATCACTGCTCCCTGCCCACACCTGAGGCACAGGACACATCAGTGATGGGGCCCAGACCTCCACAGGCTTCCCTGGATGCCCATGTCAGCAGCAGGACCCCACCAGGCACAGCCTGCCTGTGTTCTGTGGGAAGGAGCCCCTCTGGGATCCTCCCTGGCCTGCTGTGCCCTGCCCTCCCCACTGCCCCTCTCCTCTCTCTGCAGTCCATCATCCCGCTCATGAAGTTCCTGGAGTCGGAGCTGCAGTACCTCAACGAGCATCTGGTCCAGGAGAACTTCAAAAGGTGACCAGGGCACTTGGGATGCACTGTGGCAGAGGCTACCAGCATCACCATCCCTTGGGAAGGAGCATCCCATCAGCTCCATGGGGCTTGGGACCATCCCACTTTGGGGCTGGCAGGATGAGGCATTTCCTTCTGGGGCTTTGCAAAGCCCTTCAGCTGAAGATCACCCCCCCAGCCCAGCCCCTGGATCCTGCTCACAGCCTCCCTCTCCCCTGCAGCCTCCTCACTCTCCTGTGGCACCACACCCTGTCCGTGCTCTCGGCAGCCCTGGGGCCGCAGGTGCCCTCGGTCCAGCACTGCCAGAGGCTGTTCTGTGCCCTGAAGGTACCGAGGGGAAACAGGGGGTCCCTGGGAAGAACAGGGGTTTGGTTGGGGGCTGACAGCATCCTTGTCCCCAGAGCCTGGAGCTGTGCTTCCACGCCGAGGGCTGCGGGCTGCCGCTGGAGACCCTCCACAGTGCAGCCTTCCTGGTATGGAGATGGGCGTGGGGAGTGCCTGTGGGTTCCTTTGGGAGGAAGGGAGGCCAGGGAGGACATCCCCGGGATGTGGACCTGTCCATGTGCTTGACCATCACCTCTCACCCTCCCCACAGACCCTGGAGACTCACCTGGCTCTCTGCTCTGCCACCAGCCGCAAACTCATCCAGAAATACTTCAGCAACAGGATCCAGCAGCAGGTAGGAGTCCCAGCCCCTTCCCACATCCCATCCTTGCTCACAGGCCCTGCCTGTGGAAATGAGGAATTTCCCCACCACCCTCCCCGTCCTGGGGCTCCTGGGGCAGATTTTGCCACAGCATTGAGCAGGAAGGGGCTCAGTGCATCCCAGAGGATTCCAGCACACCCTGGTACCCCAAAATTCCTGCTGAGCCTCTGCCACACCCTGTGTATCCCCTCCATAATGGGGATGAAGGACAGCGTCCTTATCCCTGTACCCCACTGCCCAGCTGGACACCAGCTCAGAGAAGTACGGGGCCGTGACCATCAAAGCCCTGTACCGGCCTTCGGAGCAGAAACTCCGTGTGGAAGTTCTCAACGCCACCAACCTCATCCCGCTGGACTCCAACGGTGGGTGTGGGTGGGCAGGGGAGCCACACTGCCCCAGGGTCCCCTGTCCTCGGTCCCTGGGATGGCCCAGTCAGGAGAGATGCTGGCAATGCTTGGACTCTCTCTTGATTTGCTTTTTTGTCCAAGGAGGTGGATTTGGGGAAAAAAGGGGGTTGTTGCACTGGTTCTGGGTGGTTCGATGGGATGTGGCAGGCAGGACCGTGCAGGACACAGCGCCCACATCCCACTGCTTGTGGCACAAGCCAGCGGCCAGGGCAGGCGGCTTTTCTTCATCGTGCAAAGCAGTCGCAGATAAAAAAATACATCGGGGTGAGCAGCGACCTTCTCGCGGTCCGGCTGTCGTTTGGGGAGCTCTCCAGGAGAGGTCACTCCTCCTGCAGCCAGCCCTGGCCGATCGCTATGCGGGCAGGGTTTGGGATGTTCCCGCACCCTCCAGGAGCCCGGCCTGGGCTGGGGGTTGCGCTGACGCTGCCCTGACCCACCCCTGCAGCCGCCCCAGTGTGTCCGAGCCCCCCCGGTTGGGTTCATTGGGGGGCAGAGGGGCCAGGGGAGGGGGCTGATGTCTGCACCCCACCAGGCTCCAGCGACCCCTTCGTGCAGCTCACCCTGGAGCCCCGGCATGAGTTCCCCGAGGTGGTGGCCCGGACCACCCAGTGCAAGAAGAACGAGCTCCATCCCCTCTTTGACGAAGCCTTCGACTTGTACGTAGGGGCTGACACCCACCGGGGCCCCCCAGTCCCCCCCTGCAGCCCCTCAGCCTTCAACAGAGCCTCTGCCATGGGGCTGCTGCTCCAGCAACTGGCTGTGTCCAGGGATTTCACCCCCTGCACCCCAGTGGGGTCCCCCAAACTCCTGGGAGGGTGCAGGGCTGTGTTGGGGTCCTGAGCTTTGAAGGGTTTGGGTCAGTGTGGGGCTGTGGCTCCCCATGGAGCAGGGAAGGTTGTGACCGAGGGGCCAAGGGGGTGGGGTGTGACGATCCCCTGCTTCCCGTGCCCCTGCAGCTTGATCCCCTCGGAGAAGTGCCGGCAGGAGGGGGCCTGTCTGCTGCTGACCGTGTTTGACTACGACGTGCTGGGGGCCAACGACTTGGAGGGCGAAGCCTTCTTCCCCCTGTGCCACCTGCCCGGCCTGGACACTGAGGAGGACGAGGCTGACATGGGACGGGTGCCCCAGACCCGGCTCCCCCTCACCCACCCCAAGCCCACAGGTATGTGGGGCCAGCTGAGCCCCTGCAGGGTGGGGAGGGGGCTGTGGGGAGCATCTCCCACCATCACTCCCCTCTTCTGTGGCAGATGAGATCCTGAAGCTGCTGGAGTCCAGGAAAAGGGACAAAGAAGCTCAGGCCTTTGTTAAGCTCCGCAAGCAACGAGCCAAGCAATCCAAGGAAACAGAGTGAGGGAAGATGGCCCTGAAAGGAGGCTCTGGACAGCAGGACCGCAGGACTTTCGTGGTGTTGGAGGCAGAACCATCTGCAGAGAGTGTGGGGACAGAGGGGTCCCTGTGCCTGCCCCACCACGGCTCCCAGCACCCAACTCACCCCCACCCTCGGGCAGCAGCGCTCCCCTGGGCCAGGGTGGGTGGGCAGGTGGATTCGAGGGGATTTCTTTGCCTGCCTGGACTAGTAACACTACACGAGGGATGTGAAAGTGTGGCTGTCCCTGTCTGTCCCTCTGGAGCTTGTCACTGCCAGTGCCCCATGTCCTGGCCGTGTCCCCAACCCTCCTGTCTGCAACGTGACTGATTCAGGCTGGGGACAGCCATGGCCAAACCTGCTTTCTTGTTTGTTTTTTTTTTCTTTTTAATTTTTTAATTTCTTTTCCCCCTCATTTTCTTGTGATAAGCCTCTTATTTTAAATGAAAAGCCACAAAGCTGATGCGTGGGCTGTGTGCTTTGGGGCAGTGGCCCTGTGCTGGGAGCAGCAGCACAGTGGGGTGGGACGAGGCATTTGAGGTCTGGTGGGAGCTGCTGAATTTCTCCTTTTTTAAAATGTGCATAGCTCCTGTGTCTGGTTTGTTGGGTTTTTTTTTAATTTAACCACAAATTTTACCGACCTCCTGGAAGCCTGGGATCTTGCTGGAGCCTGGGCAGCAATCAGGAGCATCACAGCCCTGGCTGCCAAGCCAGGAGGCATTTTGGACAGCTGACAGCCCAGGCATGGGGTGCTGGTCCCTGGCATCACTCCCAGCCTGTGCCAGGGACCTGGGTCCCTCTGGAAGTGGTGGGAAGCTCTGCAGGGCGCATCCATATGGGGTAACACAGTATGACAGCAAAAATGCCTGACAAGGCAGGTGGTTGTAACAATTTGTTGGGTTTTTTTGAGCTTGTTTTCGCTGCAATTAGTACTAATTATACACCTGGAGCTCCCTCTACCCCTACCCTGCACAGGGGTGGCCGTGTTTGAGCTGCAGCAGGTCCCTGGGAGCTGCCAGGGACCAGGGAATTAAAAGCATCCCCCTCCCGGGTGCCTGAACACCAGCTGCTCCCTCGGTGGGCAGAGCAGCCGCTGGGTCAGCTCAGGTCAAAGCCTGGCTGCGGGGGTGGGAAAAGGAAAAAGCTCCTTTGGTGTCTGTGTGACAGAGCCCACAGCAGGGGGGATTAAAGGCGCTGCAGGCTCTCAAGGAAGCCATTTGCTGGCTTAGGTTTCAGCGCATATTATTATTTCAGAGAAATAATATTCCGGAGCTGGGTCTGGGGTTGTGGGGATGCTGTCCCGGGGTGTCATTTCAGCTGGGTCCAGCACCCTGTGCCTGCACCCTGCAGCTCATCTGGAGCTGGCACCTGCTGGCAGCCACCTCACGCTTCATTGCGTGGTTTACTACACAAGGCTGGAGGTTTGAATATAGTCTTGGCTAATTTTTAACTGGGTTGTTTGGTTTTTTTTTGTTTTAAATCACTGTGTCCCACCTTGCCCTGGGCTGCCACCAGCCAGGTGTGTCCCAGGGAGCTGGTGGCATGGGCTGACCTCTCTTTTGAGGTTTACACTCTATTATTCAAGGTGTTTTAGCTTAATTTTTGCTCAGCTCCAGGTAATTGTGTGGGTCTTCTCCCACCCTAAAAGAAACCCCACCTTTTACAGAGAAAGATACACCTTAATCAGTCGGAACACAGCTAACCCCACGGAGCAGGAGCACAGCACAAGCATTAAAAAATAAGGCTTGAAGCACACAAAACCAGCTCCTGGCAAATGCAAGAATGATGAGGAAGAAGAAACTTCCATCATCATCCTCCTAATCCTGGTGAAGAACCCGACACTTAGATCTACTGATTTTATTGTGTCACCAATAATCTGCAATACTAATGGGCCCATTCAGATTATTGTTGTGAAGTGGTTGATGGATCTTTGAAGCATTAATTAGACCAAAAGTAACACTAATTCTTGGATCCACAGGCCAGGTGTGTTCTTTTGGGTGCCAACACACAAAACACTGTTTGTATCCACTGTGGGTACAGCTCACCTCTGCCCAGCCTGGCTCTTCCAGGAGATGAATCCATGTCCAGACCAAGAATTTCGGTGAGAAATTTTTGAATTTTCCATTTCCAACGGGGTCTCTGCCCCACCAGACCCACATTGCATTGATGTTCCCCCTCTTTCCCCACGCCTCCATCAGGAAAGTGAATTGCAACACCCCGAAAAGGGAGGGGAGCTCAGAGAGAAATTATTCTTGGTTGTGTGAAAATTGCCCACAGATCTGTTGTTTTGAGGGCTGCAAAGCCCAGATTTCTCCACCCTCCCAAGGCCCAGAGCAGAGCCTGGGGCTGCACATCCACCCGGGCACGCATGCGCACACACACACGCACACACCGCTTCAGTTTGTATTTTTTTTTTCTTAGCAAAAAAATAAAAATTTATTGTCCTCTAAAAAAAAAAAAAAAATTCCATCCTGCCCTTGGAAACTGTGACACAGATTGAGTTCTTTCCAGCCCCACATGCAAATTCACTCTGCCAAGAAAAGAGTCTAAACCAGGTTTCCGACAGCCAAAACACATATTTACAGAGTACGAGAGAACGACAGCTGAAATCACAGTTCTATACATGGAATCAACAACACGTTTTACACCACTGATCACCATTCTGCCAACTTCTACACGGACTAGGGGCGCCTCTGCCCAGTGCCCTTCCTCCTGGGGAAAGCAGGGAAGGGACTGGGCAAGAATTGCCACCAGAAATACTGCAGTGTGTATTATTATTATTTTTTTAAAACGTATACTGTATTTATTTTGTTTTAACATTGGAAGCTACGGAGTGGGGAAGCCCCAGAAATCTCTCCAATGCAGTCACTACTTTGCAGGAATACTTCACCTTTAAAATACTAGGTTTTACATCAGTAACATCTATTTTGCTGTTGGCCATCACTCCAAGGATTATAACAACTCTGGAGGAAAACACTGGTAATATTCTTCCTTCCCAGATAGGGGAAAAGGAGGAAGAGAGGAGGTTCGGAGGCTGGTGGAACAGCAAGGGATGACTGAGTCCATTCAGTGTTACGGGCTTCCTCCCAGGGTAAGGAGTTCTCTTCATTGTCTCAGCTGCACAAGCCTTGCCAGTGGCTCAGGCTCAGCTTCAGAGATGCACAAAAGTGTAAAACCCTTCGGCAGGGGATCAGCTGTAGGGACCCCCCAGGGGTGGGATCTGCTTTGAGAAATGTGCTCCAGCTCCAAGACCTTTCCCAGGTCCCTCCCATGCCACAGCAGGCACGTGGCTACAGCACGTAAGGCTGGAGAGGAGCTCAAAGTGGTCCTGTTAGCCCAAAATGCTAAAATCCTTCAGCTCCTGGCTCTCACCTACAGCTCTGACCCTGCCTGATGCTCTGGCTCTACCCAGGCTACTGTTGTCCCAAGCCACCTGCTTCTAGGTAGGTTTTCCGTAATAATGTAAAGGTTTATTGACCTTTAAGATGCTGTGGTTTCACAACACAGCCACAGCTCCCTTCCCCCCAGCTCTCAACTCTGAAGTGTCTGACCTGCCCAATTCGTCAGCAAGGTCAGCTCTTCTGAAGCTCCCAAAAATCTGGGGAGGAAAATGTCATTATCCACTGAGGAGTCTGTGTGAGGAGGCAGGACCCAGACGTGGTGGGGGCTGTTCAGCTGGGCTGCTCCCCAAGGAACCCTGGGGACCCCACTTTTGCTTTGAAGCCCCCTCAGCTCTGCTGTGTTACTGTGTGTCCTGTAAAGGGAGTTCCTGCTTCAGAAAGGAAGCCTGACAGTACGTGACAGGGGCTGCACTTATTAGCACCAGGTTTATTTCAGCTCTTTTTACACCATACAAAAGCTGATCACAGACTCTTAAGCCTCAACTGCAGCGCTGTGATTATGGTTTGTCCTTCCTGCACGGAGCAGGCAGCAACAACTGCTGGAGTGGGTCAGGAATGCTGCTCCTTCCCCCTGCTCCCACCTCATTTGGTTCAGAAATTGTCTTTAAATGGCCCACCAGAACATTCACAAAATATGCAAAGATGAAGTTCTCTTTTCCATCTGATGCTTAAGAAAATAAATTCACATTTCAATGTTCCTCTCCTTGTTTTTTTTAAAGCAGCAAACAAATTGATAGAAACCTAAATTTAGGAAGTGTTTCTTCAAGAACCAGAGGAAAGTGAGAAAGTCTATGTGCTTGTGCAAAGAGAGTGCTGAGAGAGGTTGGGGTGGGGGCAAGGGAAGGCTCTAGTGCTAATTCCTTCAGGCTGCTCTGCCAGGAGTGCAATGTGGCAATGGAAAGTTAAAATTTAAGGGCCACAAACAGGTGAAATTCTGAATTCTTTGGTCCTTCAGTGTAAGTTTTAAAACAGAGAAACTGTTTTACTCAAAAGGGAAAAACACATTTTCTCTGGCCTGGAATTTTTCCTTGTACCCCAGGGAAACTGGGGGCAAACAGCTCTTTCCCCTTAACCCCCCCCAAATCCTGCACCACCCCCTGACTGGAATTCCCATGGAGACAGCCCAGGCTGCCCTCAGGGGACAAGTTCCATGTGGAGGGATTCCCTGTTGGAATCATGGAGCTGGTGCTGGACAGATCTGGAAAAAGAGGGTTGGCAAAAGGCAGCATCACCCCTGAGCAGCCCCCAGGGAGGCAGAGGAGCAGAGAAACCCCCACGCTCATAAAAAGTGTTACAAACCATAGCCAAAAATGGGCTGATCAGCTCTGCTGCTTATAAATATTAAAGACCTGATTCAAGAGTTTATTTCCTATGGTTTAAGTTAGTTACAAAAAAACCTTTTAGTAAATTTTTTTGTCTTAATTGGGCTTTTTCCTCCTCCTCCACCCCCACTTTTAATTTTTTTTTTAATTTTTTATTTTTCCTAAAAAAAAAGAGAAATGTTCACGTATTTTAATAAAAGGTCTTTCCATAAGATCAGACCAAGGCAGATGTGCTGCCCCATGGCACAGACATTCAAAGGCTATAACCAAACAACATAGCCACAATAGTCACTCAACAGTGTCTCTCCATTAAAAAAAATTAAAAAACCTGATGCTAGTTACAATAAAATACACATGGAAAAAAAGCATTTTTACCAAAAAACCCAAAAACAAGTTAATGGGAAAACATAAAAAAGAACTACACAGAGCTGCACTTAAGAGATCATCTGGGAATGCATATTAACCCCTTCCATGGAGAGGAAAGGTGGAATTATGGAAGCAAACCTAATTATGTGTTTGTATTAAATATGAAGCTTTCTGAGAGGCTCTGGTAAAAATTCAGTTTTCCTACAATAGTGGGCAGCTGGAGGTTCCAGTGCTTTTCCAGGTCATGGAGGGGCAGCACAGGAGCATCCCTGTGCAAAATAAAAATGTTTAGTCAACGGAGTGGCCTTTTGGTTGAGATCCCAGCAGGTTACTGCAATCCACCTGATGTAAAAATCCAATGGACACGCTGGTAAGGAAAGTCACAGGAAAGCTCAGCTGCTGGGCAGGTCTGAGCTGGTGGCATTCCTCTGTCCTGCTGGACAATTTCTGTCACCACACATCTCCAGTCCAAGGGTTTCTGGAGCCAGAAATCCACAAACCACCCTTGAGCTGCTGACACAGGCAACAAAAACGTCCTCAGCCTACCTGGAATTGGTTCACGCACTTCAGCGGTGACTACGAATCAGGTCCCTGTGGCTAAAACAAAACTAATCTGGTCTGCAACAGTAAAAAGTCTCTAGACAGCTACCAGACAAAGGGGTGCCTGGAGAGAACTAACCTCTGCATCCAAATTTCCTTCATAAAGGGCTCTGGCTCACCCAAGGGCAATACTTCTAAGGCTGTTCAGACCTGGAACATGTTGGCTGCATCAGCAGTGAACACTGGTCACTGAATTTTGGGGCTTGGCTTGCTCTAGGTCCAATATAAAGTTTTTTTTTTCCCCTCTTTTCTTCTTTTCGTACAAATATACAAAGAGTGTAAAAAAATTTAAAAAGTGAACTTTGCCGATTAAATGACAGACAAAGCTCCTGCACATTCAGAGATGGGCAGTGTGAGGCCCTCCAGGCAGGAGCCTGGCAGAGCTCCCATCAGGGAGGACGGCTTTAACCAAGCTGGGTCAGTGAAAGAGCAGGGGGACCGAAGGCATGAGCAAAGTCATTTCAATCCACCTCGATCCTCCCCGTGATCTCAACTCTTCCTCTGGAAAGCACGTGGAAGCCCCTCTTGCCCACTCTAAGTCCTTCTGGAAATAGTCAAAAATTTGTTATCACCTAAATAGAAAAGAGGAGAAACACAGACTCTTTGCAAATGGCCCTTTGATCTGTATTAAAAACAGCTCTCAAAGTTCATCAAGAGTTAGAATTAGTGGGGCACGGGTGAGGGGCAGTTTAGATACGGGATGTAAAATATTAAAAAGTGCTCTGCAACTAATTTTCTGTTTTCATGTGTGCATGCGCGTGTGTGTGCACGTCCCTACACGTGCACAGCCACGCCCATCCACACACATATATACATATATATATATACACATACATATATATATGTACGTATGTATAAAGTTAAAAAGTTCTATAGGATATGATCAGAACGAGCGTCCTCGGGAGGTCACGACTGCAGAGAGTGGGGCCTGTTGGGGTGGCAGATGGGGCACTCGCCCTCCTCGGCGCACGTCTCGCACAGCACCGCGTGTTGGCACGGCAACACCACCCGGTTCTCCTCCTGACACTTAAGGCATTTCACTGACTGCATCTGAAATACCGCCTGCAAGAGAGGGGGACAGGGCACAGCGTCAGCGTCGCTAATTCCTCCCCGTGACTGGGTCTAGGATAGAGCCAATTCAAGAAAGGTGTTTAAAATTTTTTTTTTGCCGAAGGTGAAATCCGGAGCCAAAGGGAAAGACCGTGTGGTTTTTCTCAGTTGTGTAGGGTCTCAGGTTCGTGGGTGGTACAGGGGGCAGGGCAGGGGGCAAGTGGCCATAGGGAAGAGAGGAACAGGCCACCATGCCCCATAGCCAATGGGGAAACAGGGAAAGGGGATACCATGGGGTGGGTGATGGACTTGTGAAATCCAGAGAGAAGATTGCACAATGTTTGCCAGGAGTCATGGGGGAGAAGCCTTCTTTACACCTGGGGTATCTTTAATCTTTGCTTTTCCAGGGCAAGGCAGTTGGAAATTCCTTTAATGGCACAAGGGACTCCACAAGTCCTCTGTTTTTACTAACTAAGAAGGCTTCCCCAATGGATTTCTGCAAACACTTAGCAAGGCAGGGAAACACAAGCAAGATGATAAAAACACACGGCACAGTGGCTTGGGGAAGGGCAGGGAGGACTTGCAGCTGTCTACCCTGTTCATCTCCTGAAGCAAAAGTAAAGCAGCACAGTGTGATGCCTTTCAGGATCTTTAGGATCAACAGAGCAGCTTTGATTGATTTAAACTCTCTACTTTAGGCACAAAGAAGATGGAGTTATCTTCCTGTGAGCCAGCTAGAGTTCACTTTGATTACATCTACCTGGAAAGGCTCTGATAGGCTTCTGATTTCTGGGTCTATTAAAGAAAAGGGAAAAAACTGTGACCTGTAGGAGCAGAGAGGGCAGAGCCCTGCCCTGCCAGGCCCTGGCACTCACCTTGTCCACTTTCTCCAGGTTTGCCCGCAGCTGTTTCTGCAGAGTGTAGAGCGACGAGAGCGAGAGCGTCTCCAGGTCAGAGAAGGAGCGCAGGAACTGCGGGTCCTGGCCGGTGTGGATCCTCTCCAGCTCCTCCTGCAGTTTCTTCACTTGCAGCTCCAAGGCTTCCCTCTGCTCCCGGGCCAGTTCACATTCCATGTTAGCTGTGTTGGCGCGATCATTTGCCTCCTCTGCCTCCTTTTTCCAAGCATCACAAGCCTGCAAGTTCCAACAAAGGGGGTAAAAGAAGCGGTCTGAAAACTTGAGTCTGTCTCCCAGGAGAAACCCAGGCAAAACTATCCATTTCCACACACTCCTCACACCAGTTCTGACCAATCTGCCCTGTTCCCAAATTATGAAACACGTTTGGAGCCTTACTTCAAGGCACTGCTCATTCCACATATCCCATCTGCTTGGGCTGCGGTTCTACTCATCTGGCTTGCAGCGTTCAGGGGGTGAACTGTGCACACTGACAAATTATCATGGATCAAACCTCTGAGACACTGTCAAACACTTCATGGCATCTGTTGTAACATCTGGCCTTGCACTTCCAGCACCTGAACACACCAGGCCCGGTGATTTGGTGATTTCCAAGGGAGAGGAAAGAATGCTGAGAACCTGTAAAACCTACAGCTCTGTCCATCACCTCCACGTCCCGAAAGAGCCTGTTGAAAGGCTGACACCCCCTACCCCTTTACACTCCCTAATCCCAGGGTTTGCCCAAGTACCTGCTTGGCTTGTTTCCAAGACTCTTCCCACTGCTTTATTGTGCCGTTGGCTTCATCCAGTTCTTGTCGTAGCCGTGCCATCTCCGCAGCACCTGGACCTGACAGAAATGCAGGTGAGGTACTGGGCGAAAAACTCCCCGAAGCAAAGTGTTCCCATATGCTGCTGTTCATCCCATTTAAACCTGTTTCACAGGGAAATAGAGAGGGTTATGTCACAGGTGCTGGCAATTTCCCCATTTCCTCCCTAACCCTGTGAAATCCAGGATTCAAAGATGTGTAAATAGGATAAAAAGTTCAGCTTAAGAATCAGTTTCATCCCCATGCCCCTGGAGTCCATCCTAGAGGGACTTTATAGGGAAATTTCACACCATTAGGCCTCATCTTTAGTGATGCAGGGAGGAACCATGACACTGAGCAGAGGCAACTCTTGAATCAGGCTGTTTTTGGAAGCACCACTTTTACAGCAGAGCTGACTGTCAGTTTGAACGGTCCTTCTCTCAGGAGAGCCCCTGACCTGCTTCTACTTCCCCACTTTTCAGTGCAGCACAGCCACCAGAGTTGGTTCAGGGAGCCCAGGCGGGGCTTCCTTCCACCCTACACCCTGAGAAAATTCTGCTTTTGTCTCCTCAGTGTGGGGCTTAGAAAAAGAGCCTCACTTCCAAACAGTGACACAAAAATGCTCCGAGTCATTACTGTTTCCATACACAAGGAACAGAACTGGAAAATCCTGTTTATAAACAAGTAGAGACAATAGTATCTGTATCTGCTTCATCCTCTGCAGAGTTCTAACACTGAGCTAGTGAGCAGCATCAGAGAAAACTGATTACCCATTTCCCTATTTTAGTTTGTTCAAATAAACTCTCTTTTCAGGAAGAAATTCAAGGGTTAGGAGACAAAGGAGTAGAATATCAGTTGCAGACAAAACTGGCTATTTTTCCAGAGTCCAATGTTCATACTCTTTCAACAACTTTCACTTAAAATAGGTACCCACACTTTGCATCCAGGGGAAAACTAGTAGAAAAAGGTAATATTGAGACAGTGTGGACTCTTACCCACACAGTTTGTTCCAGTTTGATGTGGGACTCATTTTCATGCAGTGTTCACCACTGGCTGGGAACATTCCTAAACTGAGCTGCAATTGATAATTCTGATCTCACAGCAGCTAAACTGTGCCTGCAAGTGAAGCCTGGAGTCAACAGCCCCTCACTGAGGTCTATCCCAGCACCACTGACTTCCCAGCCAAGACACAAATAGTTACAAAATATACAACTGAAAAATAGTAACTTGTCTTCACCAAGGGCTTAGGGACATGAACTCATTCACAAGAGCAGCAAGAGATCTTTGCTGGCTCAGGCCACTTACCACCCATCCATTTCAGCTGCTCTGAAGGGTGCTCAGTTGTAAGCAACAAGTTTTAATGGAATCCCAACTCACATTTTGTTTTTCAAACCTCAGTTTTCTTGAATGGGAATCCAGCATTAAGCAGGATGCTGGCAAGCCACAAATTCTGCCACAGTGCTGACCAAGCTGATCCTGTAATTTAAATCCCTCTTTCTATCTGCTGTTCTCATTTCACATTGGAAGTATCAAGCCTCCTTGGGCAGGAAAGCCTTCTCTGCACATTTTGCACCTAGCATAGTGGAAACCAGCCCAGAACTAGGTATTTTTAACTCAATTTCAATACAAATAAGTGATGAACTACACACTTGACATGTTACGTACATTCACCAAGTTAAATGGAACAGATGATTGACAACTGCTAAGAAACTATTTAAATATCTCCTCAAAACCCCAGCAAAGGATTTGCTGTGTTTATGGAAAAGTATCTTTTATAAATAAATTATTTAAATACATTTGTGAATTTCCTGCATTTTTGGCTTTTTATTTGTATAAACACAGTCAAGATAAACATAACTCATTTCCTCTGAAACAGCAATTCTTCCTTTCCTTACAAAAACTGGGACGAACAGCCAGCCTCAACCTAATTAAGAGCAGAGATGGGCTCTGATGTCTTTTATTACAGTAATTGTAAAAGCTGTTAAAGCCAAACGAGCAGCAATGGCAAGCATGGAAGCATGGGCTTGGGCTGTGCAAACAAGGGATGCATTTACACAGATAAGTGCATGCAGAAATAGCTTACACAAGCATGTAATCATTTTATTAGGTTAAGCTGAATATTAAAGATTAAAGTGTATCTCAGATTTTAAGAGGCATTTATGTCTAGCATCAATAGAGAGAATTAATATTTACTGTTACAAAGAGAAATGAGCAGAACTGGTGCCCCTGTAGCCTGCAGGCCAAACAGTTTTATTTCTCAAGGTAATCCTGTGTCTTGATAATAAAATAGATTTGTTTGCTAAATTCCCTGTTCTTCCTGATACAGCTGAAGCTCCAAAGTAATTTCTCTTCTTTCAGTCCCTCATGCAGGAGAAAGACCCTCAAGGAGGGGAAGGAGCAAAGGGGACCAAACTGGAACACTGACTTTTTGGAAAGTTCAGACTGCAGAACTGGTGCAGAACATTAAATAGGAGAAAAAGTTCCAGTGGCCTAGGCCTGCTCTAGAGCTCCTAGAAGCCAATCTGTCCCACAAGCAGTCCCAAGGGCAAACTGCCATCCCTACCTAAACTAAGCCAAGATGAGGACCCAGCTCTGAGTTTTATATGAAGTCTCAGCAAAGCACCACTGGAAAAGGCAGAGCTCTTTTCCCTGAAAGGCATCATCAGAGCAAGGCAATTAACCTACCTGCCCCTTTTTCCCAGCCTAGAAACAAGGGAATTAGAGGGAATTGCTCCCTTGTTCATGAGGTATTAGCTGACTTTTGGTAAAACAGCTTCTAGTCCAATTGCTGTTCTCATGGGACGAAGAGATACATGGCAGCAGCGAAATAACACATTGAAATTAAATCCAACTGAAAAGAAAATACTTACATGGCACAGACAGGCATGTACATGGGACACACACACTGTGCATTTACCTAATGATCCATGAGAAGCTGATGTCCCCAGGAATGTGTTTTCTGACTGGCTTAAGTGTCCCTGGGGCTGATGGAGGAAATGCGATGAGAGGCTGACCGGTGGAGAAGGAGAGGCGGAGTGAAAGGAGGCAGAGCTTCCAAGGGACCCGGGGATATTTACAGGAGCAGAACTTTGCAGCAAACTCCCACCTGGACAAAGAACACACAGAGAGGATGGCTATGTATGACCATGAGGTGTGGGCACAGGCAGGAGTTCAGAGCAGGAGGTGTCAGGTTCCCTTTCTCCTCTCTGAGGCCCTCGGGATTCCCTCCACTTCTCCTGAGGTTTCATTCCCCTCTCAGACTTTAAGAGGAGCACTGAAGCTGCCATCCCATGACCCACACAGGTTCAAACCCTCCACAATTCAATGGATTACTCTTTCAGTGGCCAAAGGAACAAGAGGTTTTCTGAGCAAGCTCAGTCCCTGTCAGTCTAGAGAAGATGAATTTGGTATCTGGTGAAATACTTTTTCATGAAAAATTCACTTCTAAGACACATGCCTCTGCCTTTAATACTTCTAAACAACCTGTAGTGAGAAGGCCACCATGCAGGGTGAGCTCAGGATCTCAACCACTAAAAACCAGTGACGAGCTGTAGTTACACACACCTGACTGCCTGGATCTATCAGTAATAAAAAACCCCAAATAAACAAAAGCCTAACCACAAAAGACATCAACTTCCCTTACACCAGAGGTTGTTCTTCCTGCCACTCACAGATTTAGAGAGATCTCAGCCCTGCTGTCTCCTCATCTATGTCCCTCCTTAGAAGGTCACCAGGTAACAGCCAGGTGTGATGTGAAGAGAGAAGGGGAGGATCCCTAAGGCACTGCAGGTGAGGAGCAGCAGCAGCAGGGCTGGCAGCAGACAGGGACTGTGAACCTCCATCAGGCTCTAATCTTTGGCAGCAAAGTGGAAGCAATATTCTTTCCACAGGTCCTTTCCTACCTCAATACAGCTCCAGGCAGTGCAGTTCCCTTGGAAACCTTCAGACAACCAGAGTTAGCTCCTGTTCAAACACCTGCTTTACAAAGCAAGGGTAGCCAGAAACTACAACCACTTCCAAAAAAGTTATGAGATGTTTCTTTTTTCCCTGACACCCACCAGTGACAGGCAGAAGAGGCCTTAGCCTACCTCCATGCATCAAAATGAGACAGACATTACAAGAACCAAATCAGCAGACCATGATGACACTCTGACAGATGGATGGCATTACCAGGTCAGTGAGTTTCCTGTTACAGCTAGGGAGAGTTTTCTCCTTAAGATGCAAATTGTTATACTTTGGCCTGATTTGAAATGCATCAGATGCCTTCTAGAGTCCACTTACACACTCAAAAAAAAAAAAANAAAAAAAAAGAAAAAAGAAAAAAGAAAAAAAAGGAGAAAAAAAAAAGGAAAAAAAATCAGGCAAGTCCCATTCAGTCTCAAGAAACATCCCCAAGACACCTGGGTCCAATGGCAACAACTCAGCTCTGCTAGTCAGTAAGGGCAAGCTCTCACTTCAAAGATGCTCAGGGGTTGCCAGAGTTTGTTGTAATTGCTGTTTTAACCAATGTAATTTTGGGACTGGTTTTAGAGCTTGGTTGGGCTGGCTCCACTGAGGTGACTGGGCAACACTGCTTGGCAGAAGATAAAGAAAGCTCTGTTGCTTTCATGTACCTATCATGATGCCACTCGTGTGGGGCACTGTGCTGCTGTCAAATGTCTTCTCCAGGGCAGCCACTCCGAATTCATTCAGGTCCAGGTCATCCAAGGCAGACTCTGCCAGACACAGAGGTACCAATTATGTTATAAAGGACCAACAACTTCAAGAGATAGGATGGCCCAAAGAGCCTACATGCAGAGGAGCCTGTGCTCGCTACCTCTCAGGGCCCTACTCTCCATCCTGTTCTCAGAGGGTTTGGCAGAAGTGTCATGGGCAGCTTTTCAGTTCAGGTTCTTTCACCTGACCTGTTTCTTTTTGTCTTAAAGTGTTCCCAAATGGTATATGAAAACAAAAATATGATGAATTAACAGCAGATCCCATAAGTCTTCCCCAAACTGCTCTTCTAAATCTGTCCCTTATACACAGGAACACTGGCTTATGGCACGTCTGGGTCTGGTTTGTGCTCTGTCCCTGCTTTCCTGAAAAGCCACTTGGAAAAGGAATGCCAGGAGAAGGGAACACTTGAAAAACATATCTGAGGTTCACTGGGTAAAATAAAGCTTATTAATTCCTGAAACTGTTATATCTATTTGAACATGCCTCATCACTAATGATGATCAATATAATTCCATCCCACACATGCCCACTCCTTTCTATTATTATTTTTAACAAATTAGTGAGATCACCTCAGAAACGTTACATTTAATTAAAAAAAGGAAAAAAAGAAAAAAAAAGAAGAAGAAAAACAGGTGACCAAAAAGCTTGTGCCTATCTAAGAGTGACTCCACTCTCTGGACTCTCCTGTTTTCCTTTCTCTTACAGCCTGTCCTACACTCTACAAAGGGCAAAGTCCTTACAATCTACCTAGTGGTAGCTCTGGCTGTAAAATGGCCATTTAGAACTGAGGGGTTGTAACTGTGTGGAAAATGCCCCTATGATTTCCTGCCTAGTCCAAGACCTCTTTGTCACTTTGACAAAGCTAAAACTAAGGCCCTTGTACACCATGTGACATTCTGAGTGAGTGGCTCAGAGGCCTTCAGTTGGTCCCATGGGTGAAATTCATCCAAAATGACCTGCAGGAAACATCAGATGCGTCACAGTCACAGAACAAGCTTCAGGAATCTGCCAGCATTGACAGACACGGAAAACTGGAGGTCACTGGAACACCCACGTTATTCCAAGTCTCATACCTGGCCATCCATGGCTGAGGAAGCCCTATTTCCATAAGTGAAAAAGGCAAAGTTACCTATGACAGACTCAACGGTGTCACTGGTTGGATAGAAGGGAAGGGCATTGGCATTCATGCCTGGAATGCTGCTGGTGCCGGCGGGGCTCGGGGGCGTTGCAGCCAGACTGGAGGTGATACTAGAGGAGATGCTGGATGTCAGTGGGCTCCCCACGGGGAGAATGCCCAGGATGTCCTGAAACAAAGAGTGTGAAAAGCGAAAGAGGTAGGAAATAAAACATCTATATAGAACAACCCCTTCAGAAACGTGCAGGAACGAGCCAAATGCCAGCAGCAAACCTGTTTCCTGCCTGCTTCCAACCTGACAGATGGCTACTGCTACCACTGGGCTGGGGGTGGGGAGAGATTAACAGCTTTTCTTTAATTTCTGTCGACTGTTCTCCATTCCATGCCCCTCCCTCCCCAGTATTCTAAACATCTTTCAGGCTGCCCCAGAATTAACTCCTGTGACCCACAGGTTGCATGCAATCACAGCCATGGGCCACACAATCACTCACTCAGCCTTAGTTCAGCACACGACTTAGAACCTGATATTAAATTCCCTTTGCCAAATCCTTGAACTTAGATGACTCCAGAGATCCATTCCAGCTCAATTTTCTGTAATTTGAAGACTCTCTCCTACACAGTCCGGCCTTACGAATCTATCCTGAATTCACTCAGGTCTAACTACTCACAAATAACACCTCCAGCAAATCATCCCATCTTCATAGAGTAATCCCTCCAGCTGAGCAGCCCTAATGGTGTCTGGACTGTTATTTACTCCCTGCAGAGCTGTCTGGATCCACAGATTTCACTGTGGTGCTGGAGGCCCTGAGCTGGGTTCAGAGCCCTGCCAGCAGTTCTGTACCTGTTTGGGCTGTAACAAAGGTTGCTCCTGGCTCCTGTGTTCCAGGGAGTGGGACTTCATTTTTGCTTGCTGCAGTAAAGAAACAAAAGAAAAGATAAGCAGAGGGATTATTTAGCAAAATTAAAAATGGCTGGTTGCTGGCTTTGGAGAGGCCATGGGAAACACAGTCCACTCCTCTCTTGGGCTGCTCAAGACACTGGAGAATTCAGAGAGAGGATGAGCACAGCAAACTGAAAATATTCCAGGTGATTTGCTTTCTGTATGGCAAGACATCACCCCTAGAGCTATGCAGAGACTTGTCACAGTGACATTTGCCTTTAATGCTGCTGTAAGACCCCTGCTAGCACAAAGCACATCCTAAGAACCAAGATCAAAACCAAATTATTTTGCCTTGCTATAACTAACTCATCAGCCCTACTAGCATCTAACACTCAGAAAGGGCCAGAAATGGTGGGAGGCACACTGCATTGTTAAATTATGCAAATATTTTTCAGTTGGGGAAAATAAAGCTATGTAGATTATGTTTTCCCTCAAACTTTTCCAACTCCCAGCTAGGATTGCAAAGTAATACGCAGTGATAACCAACCAATTTTCAAAGCAACATCATCAAATTAACTTTATAAAAAAATCCTCCCCTCATCCATGAACATAGGAGCTCAAAGGCAGAAAACATAAGTGAGGCCAAGGTTGTCTGGAACTGCAAAACTGTATGAATGCCAATACACATTTAGAATCCACTATCCAGGCTAAAAGTTCAGCTTAAGGTCCTTTCAGCATTGTATCCTTAACGGATATCAACCCTCTTGCCTTGCAACATCAGTCAGTTCTGCTTGAATTCAGTGGGGAAATGGCCTCAGGAGCCTGTCAGGGTGTAACAGTCTGTCTGCAGGCCTTGCTCCCTTCCTCCCGTGCTGTGACATGGCACAGGGAGATCAATCCCACCCTCGGCACACAGAGAGGCAGCAAAGAAGTGCTGGGAGTCAGCCCTGCTGGTTTACTAACTCTCCAACCACCCAAGTGTGAAACACAGACATATTCCAGCCATAAAACAAGCTCGATTTTTATCCAAAATCCAGGCAGACACCATCTCTGCAGGAAACTGAGGCACAACGTGCCACAGCAGCACATGAGGCACCACCCTGAGCTGAAGTGATACCCCTTGACTTCTCAGCATAAATAGTCTCATGACAAAGATAAATGAAAGCTGGAGATGGGTGACGTAACCAGACAGGCAAAAGAGCAGCGGAAGAATTCCTCCCTTGGTTTTATTTCATCAAATCATTTTCTCTGCTCAGCTCTGTGCCCATGGGCAGATGGAGAGGCCAAACCCTGGCAGACAGGCAGTTGGGAGGTGGACACAAAGATCCTTCTGCAGTGGGGAGGGTTCTCTCACACTTCCCTGAACATGTTCACGACACAGGAGCCCACGATGGGCTCGCTCTCCTTTGTGAGTGAGAGCTGCACTCTGAGTGCCTGTGTGTGTTTGATAACGCTCCTGCTGCACTATCCAGCACAGCCCTGCCCTGTCTGACACTCATCTGAACAAAAAATGTGCTATCTCAGACGTCAGCAGCTGAGGGGAGGGCACACACGCAGCCGTGCCCCCACTGAGAGGCTTCCTGCCAACGTGGGGAGCTGGCTCTGCTGCAGCTAAGTCTTACTGGAAGCACCTTTTTTTTCTTTAAGGAGGAGAAAAGTGAACATATTTCCAAGTTAGCCCCAATTCCCAGTGCCTGGAATTCACACAACACAAGGGAAAAAGAGCAAACAAAACATTACTGCTAAGCCAGTCTCCTTTAGCTCTGAATAACATTAGAAAGGGCACACATCGAGACAGACATTTAAAGGACAGGCTGAAATTCTCCAGCTCTCTCTGTTGCAGTCAGGGAAGAGAACAAGGGACATAAATTATGAGTGAAACTAAATGGTTTTTGACCAGCATAGAACAAACCTACTGTGCTGTGTGTCAAGACTTGGGAACAACTCCTGGTCATGGCATTCAAGTCCTTCCAGTGCAGCCAGCATTTTTCCAGCTTGCCAAATCTTTTGGGACTTGGGAAAAGTATTTTTAGCTTTAACTACTGGTTCAGCCTTCCCATAAACTATGTGGAATCTATTAAGACAGAAGGTGCATTTTTCATTCTAATAAGTTAGAAACTATTCGTACCAATTCTACAGGGGAAAAATGACAAGCCCATTGCAGAACTGAGCCAGTGTCTCCTCTGATGTTTTCATACAGGAGCTGACAAAGTTAAATACCTCATTATTGGTCTGATTTACAGGGTATTTGAGAATCTCTGGTGCCCACTGCAGCCAAAGGGAATTACAGTAGAATTTAAAAAGTAATTATAGATTAAAGTAAAATTAAATGGGGACGCTTATAAGACACCTAATTTTGTCTGTAGAAGCCTAGCAATAAGGCAACTGTGATTACTTCTGTCTATACCTTAATAGCTATTTATTCCTGTTTAACACAGGTTTTGCTTAATTAAAGCCACATAATTAAGCAGTTACGTGAATACAGTATCTTTGTAGCACAGATCTGACTTCAGATAGAAATGCTCATCATCTGGCCCTCCTTTTAGAAGCCCTATTCATGCTCCATCCCCTTTCTCCTTGGCTTAGGCTTGCTGCCCATTTTCTCCAAAGCAGGGCCTCCTTGGCACCCTGCCTCTGCTGGCAGCAGACAGGGGTTCTCTCAGTCCCTCAGCCCTGGGTTCACTCCTCCTTTGCAGCAGAGGCCACAGAGAACGAGGACATGTTTTTCCTTTTGTTTCTAAACAACTGTTACAAGCTGCTGTGCCTGCAAGAAGTGCCAGGATCACAGCACGCTCTGCTCTTTACCCCCAAAGACGTGTTGCATCAATTTGCAGTTTCCTAAGGCACATCCCCCTTAAGCCAGACAAAGGGAGCATTGATAAGAGAGCACACATGCATATAGCTTAATCTGGATTTGTCACTGCATCATTTTAATTAGACTAAACAGTGCTCAAGACTGGCCCTACTGCAAAGCTTGGCCATATTTTCCCAAAGCCATACAAATAAATAAACCCCATGGAGTCTGCTTCTAAATTCAACTACTTTATGCAAGACCTTGTCTGGACAGGATATTTCCACAGTTTTCTCACAGCAGTACAGGCTCATTAAGACTGACTTCTTTAATGTCACAGACCAAAGTTAAAACATGGTCAGGCTGAAAGCAGCCCTTCTTGTCCTCTCTGTTCTCAGGCAACACAGACCTGGTATTCTTATCCCTTTTTATACTCTTGTTCAAAAGAACTTGTAGGAGATACTTTTGCAGGCACCTCCTCATACAAGTAGCTATTCCCCTCCCCTTAAATCAAGATAAAATTACTAACCCAATAAGAAATAAAAACTGAAATAAAACCCCAAGCTCTAGCTTGGTCTCAGGTTGGAAGGGGCGGTGCAGAGAAACTATTAATTGTAACAACTAGAAAGGAAATTCACAGCAAGAAGCTGACTGTGGAAAAGCTCATGTGTGGCAAAAGAGCTGGAAGAGATTGTTCCAGGCCTAGGGAGCAGCATGAGTAAGGCAAGACACCAGGAAGAAGACTGAGGAAGCAGCAAGGCAAGACTGGCATATCCAAAAGGGATAAGAGGGAATGTCATTAAGAGATGTGGGTTGGGTGATATTCAGAAGGCTCTTCAAAGAAGAATGAGGAATTCTAATTTAATACAGAAGCCACAGGAGAGAGTCAAGGATCAGAATGATACAGTCACAGAATCAAGAGACAACTAACATGACATCTTTAATACACCAGAGGAATGGTGAACAGAGGACAAACCAAGTCATGGAGATCAAGGTAAGAGTTGGGAGTGGGAAGACAGAAAGAAGGATGAGTTTCTATGAGACAATACAGCAAAAGACACAGCAACTCTCAGCAAGGACCTAAACATGAAAAAAGAAAGAGCAAGATGTGATGTGGGAAGCCACCCAGGGTCAGCACAAGACAGAAGTTGAGAAGGGTTAGGAAAACAGGCAGCAGCTCGACTTCTACAAACTGAGTGTGTGATGGCAACAAGGGAGACAAGACCAGATGTGAGATGAAAGAGGCTGGAAGGGAGGCTGAAAGCAAGAGCAGAGATCCAGAAACTGCTCATATGAGAATAGTGCTTCCCCACTCTTGTTCCATCAGAAACAAAACCCCATTCACGGTAGACTGGACAATTTCTCATTCTTTCTCATCCCCCCAACTCTTCCAGCCAATATTCCCACTAACCTGGCATTTGAAACTCTTCAAATACTCGGCCCCCACCTGATCTTCTCGCTCAAACCCTGGTGCTTTCTTGTAGCTGCCGGCTGCTGTGACTGAGTCTGGAGGAAAACCAATGGTCTCCAGGCTGTGGGGCTTCCCAATGGCACCGGGAGGAGACCCACATATATTAGATGGGCTTCCAAGACTGCTGTTCCTACAAAGAATCTAACAGAGGGAACAAGGGTCAGGAAAGTACAGCTAGACAGCAGGAGCCACCCAAAGAGAGGCACCCATGGAAGTGCTCAATCACATCACTGTTTGTAGATCCATTACACTGACAGCCAACACAACCATACAAGCTTCCAGTAAACACTCATTAAAAAAAACAGGAAAAAGCTCCACTGAATTTACACAGTCTCACAATTATGGTTTTATTGTTGTTTCTTTGGAGTGCAGTCTTGTAAAATCTAACCTACAGCTCTAGTGACATTTATTCTTTCTGAGGCCTCGGAGGTGACTGATCGGGTTCCCAATATGACTGTAACACTCTTCTCTTTCCTTAGGCTACAGTGGGTCCTGCCTGACTCTGGGTAGTGGTGTGGAACCTGGAAAAGTGCTGTGGCAGGCACAACAATCAGGCATATATGGGCTATATGTATTACTGTATTTTTTGCTTTCCAGTTGGAAATCTCAAAGTTTTAATGCAGACACAAATCAGGTATCAACAGCTGCATTAAAAAACCCCAATGATTTCCAACACTTCCACTCTTTGGACTAATACCAGGGATCACAATCACATGCAACAAGGCTAGTTTTGCACTGTAGATGAAGCCACAGACAGCAGCAAAGGAAGTTGAGTTTTAGAGAATGTGTCCACCTGGATGAACACAAATATCCCATTTCTCTGGGACAAGAAATTATTTGCCTCCACTGGCAAGCACGACTGTGCTTCAGACATCACAGATTCAAATGTGGCACAGTCTGGGCTGGCATTAGGGAAAAAAAAAAAGGAGCAGCCTACAATGTTTTCATTTTATTTTTATACAGACATTCCGCTGTCCACGCTTCCCTACAGTCGCAAAGATAACTACTCACTGTGGTGGAGGTGGGGCTAGTTGGCAGAGTTCCTGATTTATTCCACACCTACAGTACAAATACAAAACAGAACAGGCCACGTGAGGCTGGCTGCTACAGGGACCTTTTTCTCTGATTAATTCATCATGTAAAATGATCACCAGCAAAGCCATATTTGTTTGCAAGCTACATGCAGATGCCCTGTGATGAAGTCATAGACAGACATGTGTTGCCATTTGGCACATATCCAAGGATTAGGAAAGTATGTTTAAAAGACTAAGAGCTTGAGATAGACAAGACCTAAACAGCCTAAAAGTAGGAGATACCTTCAACTGCCCTGAAGTTTTCAGAGAATTTAAACGATACCTTCATTTCATGGTGGGGTTTTGGTTTTACTGCTTTCCAGTGTTACTTATTAGGAGACAATATTGTGTCCAGACTTTTCAAGATCTGTTTAGAATTCTACCTGCAATCCAATTCAGGACAGCTATGAACCGCTAGGTTGGCTCAAACACAGCTTCTCTTTTCAAAGAGAGGAAATAAAATAAAGCAGAGGTCCTAGATGTGTTCACCTCAGTCTGACCAGTTTCAAATGAGTTAAATTCATGTCATTGTACCTTCTCAAAATCTCAGCCAACCATTTGAAAAGGTTACACACCTTATCAAGTGCAGTACAAACAGGAAAGACTTAACAACAAAAAAAAGAAAAAGCTAAGTAAAAATGTAGTCTAGCATTCCATGGGTTTCTAATCTGACTCTGAATATCTGTTCAGCACTTAGACATCTCCTTTCTTGTATGGACAACTAACTACCAACAATCTGGGGCATTACTGAAACACATCCCAGAGTTTAGCTATGCCCAGAGTACAAGAGGGAGGGAACTAAGGATATACTATAATGCAACACAGGCTGAGGCTCTGAGATTACATATGTAAACAAACTCAATTGTAGTTATGTACTTTAGAGGCTGTTGGCTCACAGCCTTTAATTATAGGTCTTGGAAGCTAAGCCCAATATGTACCTCCAGACAGGAAGGAGATGGACTTCATGTGCGGATGTATTCCACTTTCCTGAAAGTACCTCAACAAACTCTGCACAGAAAGGAAGGCCTAGAATTTTTATAGGTGAGAGGACAATACTAAACCCACTGAATGTATATTCTAAAAAACCAGATCCCTCTAAAAAGCATAGAGCTGACAACTGAAAGAAAAATCTCATACCCCTCTGGGCTTTGGGATACTTTTCTTGGGAGGAAGAACAGTGACTTAGAGAAACACAGATTTGCACAATACGGACAAGGCTTCTTCCCAGGGCTACATACATTGCTAAGGTCTGGGGCATGTGGACTGGAAGGGCTGACTGGAACAGAGTCCCCAGCTGCTGAGGGCATGTACATCACTGGAGCTGTCTGGGTGGGGCTGGACACGGCCGAGGATTGCTGTAAATCTTCACTGAGCGCGGGCTCTGCGGGAGACAAAGCACAGGGAACACCTCTCACAGCTGGGCAATTGCTACAGAGCACAAGACATTTAGGAACCAGAATACCCAGATGCTTCTGAGAGAAAAAATACTCCACAAGCACCTACTTATAAATACAGAAGTAAGGAGAAACCTTATTTGGCTGACTTGCTTATCTAATATTCCTCACGTTTTTACTGTCATCACATACACACTGTGCTGCTCTTTAGCTCATTAATGCTGCTCCAAAATTATCTTCCCTGGATGAATTGTGTGTTATTCATTCAGCTCTCTTGAACTAAGCAGAGTTTCCCTCTTTGCTTGGCATAAAGTTGATGGGTGCATTATAATTAGCTGAGGGAGTTAAAGTTTCCATCTGTGCTCAGTACAAACCATTACAAAAAAAAAAGTGGCACTGGTTTGGAAGGTAAAGATGCTGTAGGTTTGTAGGATCTACATCTAATACTCAGCACCTTCACAAAAACTATAGAACTGACACTACATCTATATTTCAATATCCTCAAAATGCTGCTTTCTTGCTATTAATTGGTAAAACTCAGGTTAAGAACAGATATAATAAATGGACTCCTGTTATTTTAATTGCTTTAGGCCTGTCCTTGTTGACCTTGTGGGAAGGACTAAAAGATACAAATCCGTAAGACAGCACAAGAAATAACCAAGTTGGAATGACCTAAGTGCCACAGAATGTTACTCTAAGTAATATAATATCAACTGTAATAATCTTACTAGGAATAAGGCACGCCTAAACAAAAATACCATGTTATATCCAAGGAAGTTTGCTAAACACTGTTCCTTTATGAAGATTTCATTTCCTAAAGCTTGCTGGATCCCACTGTGTAGTTGCACTGCTGTGTTTTGGGCTATTACAGCCCACAGCTCCAGCTATAATTACTGCTTGTCAACAAGGCTTCCTATAACAGGAACTGCATAACCCGTAGGGAATTTACTCTCTCCATTCCTTGTCAAAGGCAGCAATTACTAATTCCCTCATTTACAAAGGATAATCAAATAACAAAGAGATTTTCTCAAGGCTATGTAGGGAGTCTATCAGAACAAATCTAGTGAGTAACCTGCTCTAATTGTTGCAAGTTCAGCAGTGAGATTGCAGAGCAGCAACTGAGGAAGAGCCCTAGGACAGGAACAAACCATTATTTATGAATGTTGGGACCACATGTATGTAGAACTTCCACAACCAAAACTGCATCACTAGTTTATAGTTGATTAAAGTGAGGATTGAAATAATGCCCTATAAGTCAGGGAGCTATTGAGAAAAGAGGATTTGAGATAAAGCAGTAAAAAAAACCCAGCTGCATATTTTTCTTCTCTAACCTGACTTAAAGACTTTAAGTGAAACTTCATAAAGAGTAAAATAGCATTCATTTTAATGGATTAATAAATTATCTACCATCAGCAATTTTATCTTCAGCTTTTTAAAATAGGGTACTTGGCAATTCAGCTAGGTACAGTTCATCCATGTACAGAAGAGAAGCAGCTTTCTCCACTTCCATCCTCCAGAACTAACACCAGAGAACTGAGCAGGTGAGAGGGAACAGAGAGAGATCCTTCAAGAGACAGTGCAGTGAGAGCTAAAGGCTGAGTCCTATAGGCCTCCTACTGCCTCCAGCTCTGCCAACACCTCCCACACCAGCACAGTTTTATAGAAATCAAAGTTTAACCCTTCACAGAAGCTCTGGTTTTGCAGCTCTACATTTAAACTCTCTCAGTAAGAAGCTTCCCACAGCTCAAACATCCAGGAAAGATGAGAAGTAGTGCACGTACGTTCTACGTGTGCAAAGGCACAGAAGGGTCCTCGGGGACAGCTGCCAGACTGCTGCATATCATTGCATTTGGTGGATTTGTAGATCTAAGGATGGGAAAAAAAAACAAAACAAAAACACCAAACAGAAATGAACAGAAAATAACAGTGACCACCAGGTACAGAAGTACAATGAAGATATTCGACAGCAAGATAAGGACACAGATAAGAGGTGCAAAGGCCAGCAGAGCTCAGGGTGACCATTTTAGTGCTTTGCTTCAAAGAAAGGAAAACCCACTATAGCTCTGGAAACACCAAAATATGCCCATGACAGCTAGAGCTCACCCAGAGACCAACCCACCACAAACCAGCTCACCCAAAGGTCACCATCTGCCATGAAGTCCCTCAGACTCACTGGAAGCTCCATGGACATTACAAATGGCAAAAGGTAGGAAACAGCTGACAGATGACAGCACAGAAAGTTGCAGCCACATGTTTGCAAGGAAAATAACAAACCATTGACAAGGACTGTAGCAAATGGATTATTCCCTTTCCCCCCAAGTTTGACAGGCGGTGACAATGGTTACTGTGCAGATACGGGCCCCACAAAGCTTTTCAACACTGTAACATGAAGCAGACTACGAAAAGGTCTTAATTACACTTTCTGTAAGGATATTGGAATGCTCTGGGCATGCTCACACAGCTAAGAGCTTGGTGGTGTTTAGTGCTATCAACATGAACCACAAACTCTTAGTCAGGGAAACAGATGCCGTTTGCTCACGTGCAGACCCACATGGTGCTTTCCAAAGGACCCCCATACCTGAGACTGCTCCTATACTTGAGTTTCCCCCCACTTTTCTTACCTCCTCCCATACAGTCTATTCTGTCAAACAGCTGAATTGCAGCTTAGTCCCAACATGCAGCTTCTCTGTATCCCAGGACCACACTACAAGCAGCCCACATCCTCTCCCACCTGGCACAGTAATTTACTTTGTAAGGCTGGAATGCTTTTGCTTTTCCAGCGGAGTGGAGTGAAGAGGTTACTGTACCTCTGGATGAAACTGCTGTTCTGTGCGAGTGTGGCAGTACTGGCAGGAGTCTCCATTTTCACACTTACTGGGATCTCCCCACTCGTCCCCGTGTTTCACACTGGGACACGGCGAAGATCTGTGGAAATCAGGTAGCAGGAGAAGGCATCAGACTCACAGATGTGCTCTGAGCTTTGATTGCTTTGGGCAGGTGGAGGGAGATGATTCTCCCCCTCTGATCCACTCCTGGAGGACTGCATCCAGCTCTGGGTCCCCCATCAGAAGGATGTGGATGTGCTGGAGCAAGTCCAGAGAGAGCGAAAAAGGGGCTCTGAGGGTCCCTCTGCTCTGGTGCCAGGCCGGGAGCGCTGGGGGTGCTCAGCCTGGAGACGAGAAGGCTCCAGGGAGATTTCACAGCCCCTTCCAATGCCTAAAGGGGCTCCAGGAGAGCTGGAGAGGGGCTTTGGACAAGGGCCTGGAGTGTCAGGACAAGGGGGAATGGCTTTAAATGGAAAGAGAATAGATTTAGATTAAATACAAGGGAGAAATTCTTCCTTGTGAGGGTGATGAGGCCCTGGCACAAGTTTCCTAGAGAAGCTGTGGCTGCCCCTGGGTCCCTGGAACTGTTCAAAGCCAGGCTGGATGGGGCTTGCAGCAACCTGGGATAGTGGAAGGTGTCCCTGCCCATAGCAGGGGGTGGAACAATATGAGCTTTAAGGTCCATTCCAACCCAAACCATTCCGTGATGTTACAATTCCTCAGTCGGGGGCAGGTTTGGCTGCCCACCCTCAGCTGTACAATCTGCTTGGCTGCTGCTTCCCCAGCCCCCACCCAGCTGCTATTGCATCTTCTTCCCCTTCTTCCAATTTCCTAATGAAAAAAACATGGCTTAATTCTCCATTTGAAACGAAATACAACTTGAACCAGCATAACAATATTAGCAACTGATGTGATTAGTGTCAGAGACGCTGGGTCTGGTTTCTGTTTTGGAACTGCACCTTCATAGAAAGCTAAGAAGTTAATTGGCTAATCCTAAAACACATAATACCCTTACAGCAGTATGTTTCCAGGTTTATAGTGTGGCCATGTGGAAAAGAGGCTGAGTCAGGTCACTGGGGAAAAGGCAAGACTGTTTTCTTTCTCCCAGCCAGGAACAGTTCCTTTCCCCAGATCTGAATTTTTGCTGTGACCTACTTCCTCTGCTCTTTATGCTCTTAACCATTCCCTCAAACAACAGCAGAGGGAAGCAGATAGCAGCACCAGCACAACCACATCATCTGGGGTGGGGAAAAACACAGGAGTGAGTGGAAAGCAGCAGAGAAGCTTTCACCTCTTCCCTTCCCGAAGGGCCCAGAGAGGGCAAAAAGCAAATAGCTGCACCCTGAAGACTGCCCTAGTGGTTCTATTTCTCCTTCAAGTGTTGAGATTAACATTCCTTTGACTGTTGCCTGTTTAATTTTTCTAAATACGGCATTTCAGTGTCAATTCAAAAATTTCTGTAAATATTGGGGGTGGGAAAGAGAAGCGAGAACATCCCTGGTATTTTCTCTCCTGGCTTTCTGGTCTGCTCTTATGTTTTTCAAAAAGGAACTAAGGAAAAGCCCCACTGAGACCACAACAAAAGCTCTGTTGTGTTGGAGGAAATGAGGGCCTATAATTTGGATGAAATGCGTTCAGGGAGACACAGCACACTGAAAAATCCAGTGACAGCAGGGTGACAGAACACCCGGGTGCCTCAAAAGCAGAGCCTTTAGCAGCTGGTTAAGAATGCATGTCCAGCTACAGCCCCTCCCCATGATCCCCTTCACCAAGCATACACAACAGGCAGCCTGATGATTCTGAATCCTTTACCATGAACATAATTGTTGTGTGTTTGTTGCTAGATGGGGATTAAAACTTCCTTTTGTTTTCTCTCCCCTGCACTGCTTACTAAAGCAGAAGTTTATGTGGTAAGGGAAAGCCAGACATAGATTTTCTTGGCTATAAAATCAGAGTTGTAACATGATTTAACAATTCATATATTAGAGTACTAGTCACTATATACAGGAAAACTTCTTGTTTAGTTTGTTATCTTTCTGCTAGGAAGAAATAACAGACCATCATACCTCTCAGTACCTGGCTTGGAGATACACTAAAAACAACTATCTAGTGGTCAAAATCCTGCCTCCTGCACCACAGACTTCCAATATCCTGCACCACTCAGGTGGGAAGTACAATATGCAGGACCACAGTACCTGTATTTATGTTTTCTTGGACTTCGTCTTCTGTCTTTGCTATTGTGGTAGTAGGGACAGGCATAACCCTGGCGACAGAGTCGGGGGGGTTTCTTACACTGCTCTGTCTTGTAATTTCCCAAGACATACGTTGTATCTGCAAAAAAAACCCCCATGAGTCAAGAGAGATGACCACAAGCCATATTTACTATAGAAAAGTTTTGGACAGGAGCAGGCACTCCCCAGAGACCAGCCTTTCCCAGCCTCACAAACCCTCAGTGACGCTCACCTTGCCACCTTGGCTCCTCACTGAGTATTTTCTCTATCATGGCATGGCTGGCAGCGACCGCAGACTGACCCTCAATGCCTCCTTCAGATGTTGTCTGACCATTCTGTAAAGCTTCCATTGCCTGAAGCTCTCTGCAGGGACAGAGTTAAATGAACAAACAGACCGAGCAGAGGAAGAGTCAGATAAATGTGTATAAAAACTGACATACTGGAGCATTTGCTAAGTGGGTGCATTTCAGCCATGCATGTTTTGTCAGAACATCTTTAGCTGAACAGCAACTGCAATAAAAATAAGTCTTCATTCCCTGGGAATTCCAGATACACTGTTTTGACCCCCTCCATCAGATTCCAAAGTGTGATCCCTTCCCCCATTTTGAGAATCCTCCCTGGAGGTTTTTTACATTTGCCTTATTAGGAAGGGATATCTCGGCACCGCTTCACTTCAGGCTGAAGCAGTACTGTCCTTCAATCATCTCGCTTCTCACTTGAGTACAGAAATTACCTTTTCCATCATCTCCTTTTTCATTTGGGCTCAGAAATTACCCTTTTCCCAGGAGCCCCGAGCTCTACTGACCTGATGTCATACACGGGTGAGCGCAGGTCATGGGGCCCGTGAGCGAAGGCGCAGTGGACTCCGTTCTTGGTGCAGTTTCCCTTGGAGTCTGTCTCATGGATGCAGATTCCAGTTTTATAGTAGCGCAAGTGATACCTCCTCTCTGTGTCTCCAGTAGTTCTGTGCAAGAAGGGACACCTGAGGAAGGAAGGAAGGGTGGAACAGACAAGGTTTACTCACACTGGTGAAGGATTCAACTACCAGAAGACACTTTGCTGAGAGAAGACGCTGCAGTTGACACCATCTTTGCTAACTCTGCCCCTTCTTTTATGCTGTACCTTCCAACACTTCAGAGAACCCCCAAACCTGTCACTACAAAGGATCTAAGAGTTTCCCTCCCTAAAAGAAAACTGGATTATTAATCCAGCAGCACCTTATTATTCTGGACGAGTGGCTGCCAGGGATCTGGAAAAGAGCAAGAAAGTGGGACAAGGAAGGACAATTACAAAACTACTATCTTAACTTGTTTTGTTTCCCCTTTTAGGCAGAAAAGCAATCTACATTCAGAAATAAAACAGAAATATAACAAGATGGAATGGGAAAAGTTCAGCTATTGCAGCATCAAGGTAAAAATACAAATGAGCAAAGGTTCCTAGATGACAATGGCTTTCATTCACTGAGTTTGAGCCATGTATCAACCAGTGATCTAGAAGCCAAAGCCCACAAACATCCCATTTCCAGTTCCTTCCAGATCTCTTCTAGCAAGGAAAAAGTATTCAAACTGAAGTCTCAGGCCTGAGGGACTATTCTGTTCTGTGGTAGTCACAAAAACGTTACTTAATCGAGTTGAAAAATAAAAAAAAAAGTTTTGCCAATAAATAGCATTTCTGTATGTTTATACTGGCACCACAAAAGGGAACTGAAATTCCATCTTTTTACAGTGTCTCTCTATAAAACACTCTCCATGTTTGACCACAGTTTGGCTACACTATTTATCCCATATCTGTCACATGGCTAAAGTTATATTACAGGGTTAACCCCTTAACTGCTGGGGTCCGCCACACGCACAGCAGAAAGATTTGCAGTTTTGACCCCGTTAAACTTACTGCACTCATGGGGGGAGAAAACCCAAAAACCCCAAACTCTTCCTCATGCTGCCTTATTCTGGGTACCTCTCAGTTCTCTACCAGCTTCTTAAAAATTCAGAAAGACAAAATAAACTGATAGGAGTTAAAAAGCTGGGACAGATAACTCAGGGGGCAGACTGAAGGACAAAGTTCCTCCTCTTTCTTCAGTCTGTGAAAAACTAAGTTATCCTGCTAGAGAGCAAGAGCTGAGAGTCAGGGACTTAGAGAACACAGTGTTTCTGAACTCATTTGTCTCACTGAGCTGTTTTTCCCACCTCAGCTTTGCTGAAGATGCTGAAGCTTGCAAGACAACGAGTTCCCAAGAGCTGAATTCCCATCTAAGTCACCCTCAGTACTGTCTCTGCAGCAGGCCTGGAGCACACAGGCTGCTGTTCCAGATTTTACATCTGGTCTCATGTTACGTATGTGACAAAGCTGCTTTACTGCTGACTTGCCTCATCTCTGCAAGAACCGGCTGGAATCATCACCTGGCCTGATCCCAAAAGCCTAATGCCTGAAAAGCAGGGTGCAGCCTTTACTCACTCATCTCCTTCGGGGCAGATTCCCGTGGTCTCGTCATACTTGGTGCAGTAAATGTCAGGGCTGTAGTTGAAGGTGCCGTCGCGGCGGCGGATGGACCTGCGCCGGCGCTGGTTGACAAAGTGCCAGTGGAAGCAGGTGTAGGGCCGGTGCTGAGTGCACTTGTGCTGCACGAAGAGCGGGCACTGCTCCGTGCGGAACTCCTTCAGGTACCTGCGGGAACCGCGACGTGAGCACCGGGATGCCGGGCAGGGCAGAGAGCCGGCATCCCGCAGAGCCCCAAGCCGTGCCCATCACAGGGATGCCTGCTGCCCTTCCCACACCCGCCCCGCTTCCCCTCCCAGGATGGAGGCCGGGACCTGCCGGTGTTTGTAATGGCAAGATATCCATTACGCACAGGAATGTAACAAGAGCCGAAATCACTTTCTGTCGGGATCGTTTTGAAGAGGCTTTTCGTGAGCTTAGGAAACAGTTTGTGAGAAAATAGAACTCTTAAGTACCTTTCTAACCCTTTCTAAATCCGTGACCTCTCTGGGCAAATAGGGGTTTCCTTCCTACATGTTCAGTTAAAAAAAAAAACAAGCCAGGAAAAAACCACAAATAGAATACACTTCTTTGAGCCACATTAAAAGCTTCAAGTTACTGAGAAAGAAAGATTTTAAAAAGACTCTTTCATGTCTTGTCCTCCTGGTTTAGCTCTGCTTTGTCAGTACACAGTCAATTATGAAATAAAAATTAACTAATTTCTCTCTTGCAATCATATGAATTTAGGGTTCAGTCTTGAAAAGTGGGATAACAATCCTCAAACTTCCCCATGTTTATGTTGCTTTAATTTTAGTATGTAATTCCCTGAAAGTACATGGCTTCTTTTATCCTGAGAACTAAAGAAGTCACAAGCTTTTATTTGTGACACTAATAACAGTCTCTAAACCCAGATTGTAGAGGATTACAAAATGGTTTAGATCAACATAATGATCTGACTGTGATCTGTGTGTAGGTGCTTACAAAATCCACGCTGCTGAAACCCACGGGCTGCCCTGTATTTACAGGGAACATCCAAACAGCTCCAGGAGCTCAGACCTGAATCCCACCAGGTTTTGTCTCAGAGACACATCCGGGAACAAGGCAAAAAAACCCAGAGCATTCTGGTCTCTTATGTTTAGAGGTCAGTGTAAACAGCAAGGAGCATGATTTGTAGGTCAAAAAAGAAAAAAAATGCAAGTATTCTGCTCGAAGCAACAGGGTGACATAACAGTAGATTCAGACTCATTTTAAACTGTGTATGTAGTCCGAGGCAGAAAAATAAAAAAAAAGGAGTGTAGGAATTCATTCCCATGTCAGACAGTCTTTATCTCCTGTTTCTAAATAAATGGAAAGATGTCTGATGCCCGAAGACGTATTTACAGGTAATATCACAGAGCTAGGCTCATTCTGAAAGCAACATCTGTAAATAAAACCTCCTTTCCTCTTTACCCTTTCCCTGAGGCTGAGGAGAAAGCCTCAGAAAAATGCACAGATTCAACCAAAGTGGTTTTATTTGTTTGCTATGAAGGGACAGTATCAGTGGCTAGAGCTTTCCTACACTGGATTTTGAAAGCATGAAAGGATAAAAGCTCTTCCTCTTCTTCAACCTCTAAATAAGTGAGATTTGCAGGTTCCACTGCCTGGGATCTGTGAACACCCGGGGCTGGAAGCCTCTGCAGCTGGCTGTAAGCCCTTCTCTACCCAAGCCCATCTGTCCCCTGCAATCCAGAGTGGCTGGAATAGTATCTGCACTGGGGCCCAAGGCTTAATAGCAGAAAAACCTGAGCCAGCTGCAGAATCTGCTCTGCCTGCCATAGGTGAGGGCTAACAACATCAGTTTGCTCCTTTTCCCGTTTAAAAATCCGGCTCCGCTCAAACGGAGATCCCTACATCAGCCACACCAGCAATTCATCTAGAAACTGAAAGCCGTGACAAATTCATCCATTCTCAAAAAGCTTTCTAAGTTGTTGGACTAAGTAGTTGTAAGAGGTGGAATTCCACAGATTTTATCTTATCAGCGCACTAGGAAGCCTTGGAAGAAAAACGACTGAAACAGCATTTTGGTTAGCAAGTGAATTATGTAACCTTAAGCAGGATGATGCTGCCCACAGACAATACAATCACCAACCAGTCGTTTCCACTTACACATCTCCACGTACATCTTAGACACACGAGATTTGTGTTACTCCCATTTTACACATGGACAAACAGCAACACTGGCTATGAGCCCCATCCAGTATCACACAGCAATCTGAATCCCAGACAGAAACCAAGAACATTTTAACTTCTCCATCCTCACCCACTGCTGGGCTTAAGTCCAAGAACAGATCCTGAACCTCCTCAGTGCTCTGGAAACTACAGGGACACACCAGGCTTGCATAACCTGTGTATGGAGCCCAGCACTCCACACTTGTGGTAGGTCCAAATGAAACACTTAAAAGTCTGAGAGTTTAACAATTCCACAATCAGCTGAGCTGAAGCTGCTTCCCTTCAGCAAGGGAGTTTAAAAAACGTACACACTGATTAGGGATTTAGGTCTCTAGTGTCTCAATTGTTGCTGAAGAGTATTTGAAAATTAATTGCATTTCATGATTGGCTAAACTCCCTGGAGAAACATTTATTGTAATGTTAACGAGAGATAATTACATAAGTAAATGGTTCACCTGAAAAGTGTTTAACACCTAACTTGCTTCATCAGAAAGTCGTTCTTTAATGGTCTCCATTAAATAAATGATGTCTCACTCTTAATTTCAAAGCAAGTCCTGCAAACAGGTACTACTGAGCTCCACAGACATTAACTGCACAATCACCTCTGCAACAGACCCAACTGAGGGAAGGAGAGTTGTCACATTAACTCAATCATTTCAAGCCTTTCAATCACTGCTTCGGGTTTTCCTTTTTTCCAAGCCACTACAACGTTTTAAATCACCCTCCTCCACAATAGCCTGAATGGCAAATTGCCTTACAGCCTTTTATTTCCTTGATCCATGAAGTGAGTTTTGGCTCCTCTGGGAGAACACAGACCACTCAACCAGCCACTTTGTATTAAAATATATAAAAGGTCTCTAAACCACGTGTGTTTTGGGAACACAGAGAGGATACAGAGCCTGCAACACCGCAATGTGATGTCTCACAAAGCAGAAAGCCATTAATATTTCAGGAGCCTCTTTGCAAAGGCTCTAAACAAAACACAGAGAACACTGTCATGACAGATCCTTCTGCTGTCAATGGTCTCTGTAATTTTTTTTTCCAAAACAGTTGAAAAAAGGAATTTTGGAGCGACCCTCGAAGCTGAAAACACGTTGATGATTGGTACACATCTCACAGCATGTCAGCCAAACACTGTGTCTGTACAGGAAGAGGAAATCCAGCAACGATAACTTGCATTTCTCAACTCCTCTCAGGAAACTCTACAGCCCTCACTTGAGGGGCAGAAGAATTATTACCCCTATTTTATACTGGAGCTACTTCCATGTTTCTTTTGTAAAAAAACTATGTAAGAATATGTTGTATTTTCACGCCCATGTAATTTTTAGAAAATGGAAAGCACACAGCACTGTCTTCTGATACAGCACTAACATCAACAGCAACACCCAGAATCCTGGAGGAAATGTTATCATTTATGAACCCTAGTAAACAAAGATGAATGCAATTCTAAACAAATAGGACAAGAGTGGCCAGAACAATGCAGATCAAAGTCCCCAGGCTGAGCTGAACTTGCTGTCAAACAGGATGGACGCTGCTGGAAATGAAAGTTCTTTTCCCTAGGAAGACAAGAGGAGAGGTTCTTGGAGTAGTTTTAGGAACTCCCAGAGACCAACAGGAGCAGCAGAACATTAGAAAAACCTCAGTGCTACTTTGCTGAAATTCCACTTCCTCTGGGATGAGGGATGGGGCAGTGATTATTCTGCAATTATTTACATTAGTGGGGAGTTGCTCACTGTCTTTAATTGCCAGTAGAAGCTCGAGTCTCCAGGGCAGGGTAGCAAGTGTTTACCTCTGCAGCTTGGAATTGCAGAAGTTCCCCCTCTGCCCTGGAGGAATGGAGCAGGAACCTACTCTGGGAGCTGCAGGGGAAAAAGATGAGTGCAGCAGGGGAAGAAGAAAAAAATTCTAACCTAGAAAGAAGGAGGAAAAAAACCAAAGCGAGAATCCAAGAAAAATTTTTAATCTAGAAGTTTCATTTTTTTTATCCTCCACAATTGCAGCTGTGTCCTGGTCCCCTCCTTGCCTCCTAGTGCAGAGATCTCTTGTTTTTCTGCAGTTTTTATGGTTCACTCTGGTGTGCTCAAGCAGCTTGGTACGAGAGGATTCCTGCATCCATTCTGCTTCCAGGGCTGCAGCTTCCTGTCAAACTTGACCCAAGTCACACATGCAGTGAGTGAGCTCAATTCAGGAAAATGTGCTGGTAATGCACAGCTGAGCTCCAAATTCCTCATAAAAGCCTTAACCCAAAGCCCCCAGAAATCACTGGAAGATGTACACTGATGCCAAGACAGTCTCTGCTTTGTAACAGAAGGATCAGAAAGACAGAGAGAGAAACAACACCAAAGAGCAAGGAAATGAAAAGATTAAAACCAGCTCCTCAAAACTTTCATGGCTTCTGTGATGCAAAGCCAGGCTCTCCTTTGCTTCCAACACCCTTTGCACTGTTTGAGATCTCTGTGTAGGTCCCAAGATGAGCTCCTTTCCTTTGCAGCCCTTCCTGCTCTTCCAGGTCAACCCCCTTCCTGCCAAAATTCTTTTTGGGCCCAAAGAGAGGCTCACAAACAGGACCTGAACCTTCAGCAGCAGAACGACACTGGCGAGAAAACCATTAGGTAATACAACCATTATAGTCTGGCTAATCCAGACTAGGACACGGTCTGCAAATGTAGGTCAGTAGTGAGATCTAACACCACCAGCATCGACATTCCACACACAGGTGGGGGTGTGCTGACACCCCAGTGCTGGGGCACCTGGGGAAAAGCCTGTGCTGACAGCCTGGAGCAGCACTGCTCGTCTGGTGTCACACCAGTGTAAACTACGAGCAGCTTTTACACCAGGTCCTCACTCAGGGCATGGCCACTGTCACTGCGGCTCCCTCCTCGCAGCTGCTCCTGGGTCACAACAAACCAACACAGAGGAGGCAGCCCAGGCCTGGGTTGTTTCTGTAAAGTCTGGCCTGGTGTGGGCACTTCACTTTGTTATTACATTAATATCAGAAATTACTAGTTCAGTGCTGTATAGAGATTCTCAGCCACCATCCAGAAGAGCCCCCAGAAGCAAATCCAGCAAGAAATCTACAAATTAATATTTAGGTTATGTGTTTTGTCTTGGGTTTTGGTTTAGAGGGTTTTTTTCTGTTTTCTTCTGTCTTACATTCCTGATAAGATTTCAGATATCAGGGAGAAGATGCCTGTCTGCCATTACTATTTATTTTAGTCACGTGTGCATTCTCTCAAAGTATTACACTGGAAAAATGCCATTTCCCTGGCACACAAGTACATGGGAATGCTGGGGACATTTGTTGGCATTTTTCTATCAGTCATGTCCTGCTGTTTCAGACAGGACTGCATGAGGCCAGGGACCTCTCTGTAAAGTCTCAGGTGGTCCCAGTTCACATCCTTCCTGAAAAACGCAGTCTGACTGAGAGGTCACTGCTCTCAGCTGCTCATTAGCTTTCCTCCTCTGGAGCTCTGAGTGGCAATGATCTGTCCAGACAGCAGNCCTGGTTTGCTTCAAATAATTTTATCTTTGTTAGCTCAAACCACTAATTTAAATTTTTAAGTGATGCTGGTGGGATATATATCTATATATCTATATATCTATATAGATATATCTATATAGATATATAGATATATAGATATATATCCCACCAGCATCACTTAAAAATTTAAATTAGTGGTTTGAGCTAACAAAGATAAAATTATTTGAAGCAAACCAGGCTGTGCTTATCCAACAGACTGTCTGCTCAGCAGACAGCACTGCAAAACCCAGGAGAAAATATCTAACTATAGATATTGATATTTCTAATTCAATAATGCTAATCTTTGGGGAATATTTTCAAAACTGCTCTTTTCTTTTTAAGCTCAGAGAGCCACCCCAACACAAGAGGAGAAGAGCTGTCCATATTAAATCAGCTCTCTAAATTCATTTCACCCTCATAAAATTTTATTGCAAAAGATGATATCAGACACACTTTAAGTAAGAAACCCATGACTCAATTATTTTCTTTTACTGAATTGGTATTCCAATTGAAATGAGTCAGTGGTGCATGACAGAACCTACTTATTCCAACAGGATACTCAATAAAAATCCTACTAATGCACCTTTCATTTAACATATTACTGATAGGGAAAACCCATGATATGCACCTCTGACATTGGTTAGGAGTTTTTGCTCTTGGGGGAAGGGACATGTTTCAGAACAAGTCGGATAAAAACAGAGAGTTAAAGAATAGGATTGTTTCAAAATAATTCAAGAGAGTTTGATACCAGCACTCACAGTCACCTTAGCAAATTTGCATTCCAACGCAAAGCTTCCTGACAGGGAAGAGAACCTTCAACTCTCAAGATTTCTTGGAATTTGGGATGAAAGATGCGAAACAATCACATGACTTCATGGGAGTTGTAGTTCCTTGTTCCTAGGGGTGGCACAAATTCGAGCAAATCCCTGAACCAGCAGCTGCAGACCACCAGCAGCCTGGTTTATGAGTCTGCAATGTTTAGTGTCCTTCTAGTAAGAGCAGAAGTTAAGACAAGTCTGTTTCAATAAATATTTTTTACTGACTGGCAGATGTAATTTAATATTGAAACAGAGCCTCACATGAATCGCTGTTGAGTATCACTGTTGAAACAAACACTTTTAGCAGCAGTCTTCAAAGTTCTAATCAAAATTTTGGGAAAAATTCTTATCAAGTTCTACCAGAAATCTGCGTCAAGGGATGGTTTGAGTTGAAAGGGACCTTAAAGATCATCTGTTTCCAACCTCTTGCCATGGGCAGGGATGCTCACCCACTAGATGAGGTCTATCAACTACTGTGGCTCGCCAATATTGGATATTTCCCCTTTTACCACATTTAATGGTATTTATAAAGATAACATCATAGACTCCGCCAAGCCCTCACACTTCACACCCCAGGCTTTTCACATACACCATGCACCACTTGGCACAAAAGGCAAACATCTCTCTCAGGACATCTTCACAACCATCAGTCCATCTGCCTTTCCGTACCCTCAGCAGCCAGGTGCAGTTCTGTAAACCTTGAAAAGATTAGAAAGCATTTAAATCTCAAAGAAAAATGTATGGATCACTTTATAAAAACAAAAGGCTGACTCTGAATGTGGTGAAGGAGAAAAGGATGAGGAAAAAGTTTCAGTAAGCTCAGATCTGTCAAGAAGATAGACTTCACATGCCTCAGTGTTTTCTTTATCACCTAAATAAATTGAACCATCAACTGGAAAAAGGTCACACAGCAGACAGCAGTGTGTGATTTTAAAGCTGTTAGATTTCCCCTCCTCCATTAGAGCTTGACAACAATGTCAGTCTAAGGGCAAATAAAGAAAGTGAGAGTTGGAGAGACTTATTACAGACGCACGGAGTTGGGTTTGTTCGGCCGTGGAGGTTTTTATTTTAAGACTCCATATAACTCATAGTGTACCTCAGTGGTCAAAATGACAACTACTCACATCCATAACCCATTGCTCCCCCAGTTTTTGTTGTCGAAATAGGTAGGCAGCACTCAACTCTTCCATTTTGTAGGCAACTTTTCCTAGCAAGAAAAGTTGAGCTGGATGCTTCCAAATAAATGGAAATGCAGAGAACACTGCAGAAGGTGAAATACAAACTGCCAGATTACAGGAAACTGAGGATAACACACCAAAATGCACACTGTCCTACTCTACAGTAATCTGATCCCTACTGAAGCTCCATTTCTGGATTTCAAAAGAGATCACGGGCTGGACAAGAACACAGTGAATTCATTTCAGCCGTGACAAATGAATTCTGTACAACCAATACTTCATAGATAACTGAGTGACTGCAAAAGTTCAGGCTAAAAATAACGTGTTGGCAACTATCAGAACCCATCAGGGCGTTTTTCAATTAGAAGGAAAGAGTCAGACAAACAGTTGTGCCTTGTCTACACTGAAAAAACTAAGGGAAAACAGAGAAGCACTACTGTGTGGTGCTGGCCCATCATGGGAAGACAGATTTGCACCAGCTTCAGGCAAAACATTGTTCAGTTTCTACAGTTATAGCAAAAATGGCTTTGTTTGGAGAGAAACGCCATGCTGCAGCTAAGAAGCTCACCAACACTCTATCCTGATGAGCAACAAAAATCAAGGCTTTCAATTCAGAGTTCACTTGGTAAAAAGCACATTTATCACTTTTGTGAGCAGCCAAGACACGAGCTCCACGAGTCACAACTGCGTTCCTGTCTGTGGGTGCCGGGGAAGAGATGCTTGCTCAGACTTCCTGGGAGCTGTGCATCCCTTTGCCTGGCACCCCTCGAGTCGTGTCACTCAAAACCCGACAAATAAAGCAATTTGAGTCATTTTTTTGGTGGCGTGCTGTCTTTAAAAAGCAAGCACTTGTTGCATCAGCAAACCGTGAAATGTATGTAACCAAGTCAGACCAATAAAATCCATTTCAAATACAAGTGTTTGTTTACACAGAGCTTTCACCTTTTTAATTAAAACAACCCAAGCACTGGCAAAGGCAAACACTTAATGGCACTACATTTCAGAGGCATTTCCTTAAAAGCCATTCACCAAGATCCAGAATTCTGCATAAAGCTTTGAACTTACATTTACATTTCCTTGAGTGAGTTATCCTTTTTTTTTTCCTCAAATCACTTGGCAATGAATATGTATTAGACATGACCTCAAAATTCACTCAATATTTAGGCAGTTCATGCAATGTTTGAAACACACAGCCCATTTTTCCAAGTTTAAATGACATATTTGCAATTTGACACCATTAGTTTATGTAAACTGTGCCTAAAGCACATTTTCCTGTTTTCAAACATGGATCACCCTCCCCCCTCACCGACTGAGACAATCTTCATCCCTCTCTGGGCTGGTTTTCGCTCCACAAACTATTTAGCTGTCATTAATCCTTCCCTACAGCACCTGTGTAAGTGCTGAGTCTATGAAAACAGGATCATATGGAAATAATTATTTTTCAGCAACGTGGGTTGAGCCTGTTGCAGGGAAAACACTGGAGCTCACTGCATCCAGACAGCTGCACACTGCTGAAGGTCTGTACCTGCTTCAGTTGTCAGCACAATAAATCAACATATGCTTAAATATGAGCAGTTAAATATTTTACTATTAATTACTTCAAAAAAACATCCATCCCCAGAATTATCTATTATGGTCATTTATTCAGCTTATAACCAGATAAATTTTCTCTCTTATATTAACTCATATATTAACCTGTATTATCCCATCTCTTATGGATGGGATAGATGATGCCTCTTTATCCCAGTGTTGGTGTTCACAGCCTCAGAAAGGTAGAGCCCAAGTGAGGTCAACACATACCAGGTTTGGTAGAACAAATTAAAGTCTAAATAACGCCCTGATGTCCCATGCTGTAAAATTTAAAGTTCCAGTTTCCAGCAAAGGTTTCTTCCACACTGTACTTCTCTCACCACCAATTCAAGCACTAACAAAGCCTTCCCAGGGCTTACAACTGTAGAAACACCAGGGAAGGCTGGGAACAGGGCTGGGCTGTTTGAAAACTTGTGTTACTCACTCTGCTAGTTCCCTAAAACAAAACATCCCACATGCAAGAATTCATAATGGCCAATTCAGAAAAATATTATTTCCATACAAGCCGTTCTACAGCTCAGGCTTTCAGCTGCAGATTGTTATGAGCATTTTTAGCCAGCTAAGCCTCAACATCCCATCTCACAAGAGGGGCTTTGGAAACAGAGCACAGTAGCCTTCCCCCTCCTGGCCACAAGACCCTCATGATTTAAGAGACAGCTCATAGATCAGCTGCAGCCCCACACTCACAACAGCTTTAAGACAGAACATGAGCTGTTTGAAGGGCTGTATTTACACAGGACCGAAACGAGACAAGCAAAGCTCCACATGACATGACAGCTCTATAGTGCTCTCACCCACCCCGATTTACACTGGAGATGAAATAGTATCTGCTTCTTCTCGGGTTAAACACCGACCAGATTTGCAGCAGCCTCTTTGGAAAGGCTTTCATTTGTGAACAGACATTTTCTGCTGTGAGTTTGAAACAAAACACGGTGATTATCTAACAAGCATGAACCTGCATCCATAACACATGTGCCAGCACAAAGATAAAAGCCAACCCTTACTGGCTGATTTTGAAGAATCAATGTCAACCATTCAATCGATTTTCTTTTCCGCTCAGCACTCAAATCATAGACTTCATCTGTGCCCAGTGGACTCTTTAAACACTCCACACACCTCTGAATAAAAGTCCTGCATGCTCTGGTGTCCAAAGAAGCTCCACTGTACATTGACACCAGCTCTCCTCCGAGGGAAAAGCAGGCAAACCCCAGGCTATGCCACAGCATCTCACTTCCCACTCTGACCAATCAATGCACTGATAAATCTGGTGGCACTCTCACGATATTTTAAATGTGCAAACATTTGTTGTTGTTGCTGTAAAGCTGCAGTTGTCCTCAGGCATCTGCTGTTTGTATTTCTGCTATGACAGTAACAGTCAAGAGCCATCAAAGAAAACTCATGGTCTATTGAAAACTTTAGAGGAGAAAAAAAAAATCACCTCTGAGCACACTGGGTGTGGAGTGACAGCTTCTGTTTGAGCTGCGATGACAGGCTGAAGACAAAGGATAACAAATAATACTGAGTTTAATTCATTTTTTTTGCAGATACTTGTAGAATCACAGAATGGCCCGACTTTGAGAAGACCTTAGAGATCCAGTTCCAACCCTCAAGTTCTGGTTCCAAGTTCATCCAGAATAGTTTCAAAAAACTAATTCCCTTTTCATATGGCCATGACTGCATATTAATCAAAACAAATTTCAGGCATACTATGATAAAAAGTCATCCCACCTTAATTTCTTAGCTGCACTTAACAGTGCCATCAGTCTTAGGAAGGCAGTACATGCTCTGCTGAAATGGATTTGCCATTTTGACCAACAGATAGCTAGAGATGGTATGAAATTTTCCTTGTTTGACCACAAATTCAGTGCAGGTTTCTTCTCTACCAGTGTTCTGGCAACTTCATTCAATTAAATGCCTCTGACTTCTAACAAGACATAAGAATCAGGCCAGTATTGAGCATTTCAGTGATCTGACTCTTTTATTGCCATCACTGCACTTTAGTGCTTAAAATTGCCTAATTTATTTCTTTCAAATAAAATCTAGAACTTTCCTAGTTGTAACAATCACCTCCTAAACCTGAATGAACACTACAGGGTGAGGGTCTGTGATTCAGAAGCCAGCCTGCAGCAGAGGTAAGGAGAAAAGGAATTGTTGGTTTTCATTTCAAGGAAACATTCATTCCAACTGATATTTCAAATGTCAAGCTGGTATTAACTGCATCAAGCACTGATCAAAATACACAAGACAAGAGATTGCTGAGAAAATCATCACAAGCATCTAAATTGGCTGTCATCACTAGGAGGAGTTTGGGAAGGAACAAGCCTTTAGCATCTCCCCATGCACCCTTCTGCTGAGGCTCCGTATTTTTGATGCCCTGATATAAAAGACAAACTCTCTCTCAATAAATTAGAGGGGGAAAAAGGTAGCTAAGAAATAGCACTTGTTCCACAGCCTGCTGGCATGTGACCACCCATTCATTTAGGACACTGTGGGGGAATTGCTGGCTGGCTCTGTGCACACACAGCTTTCAGCAACAGCTCCTGTACCTGATTTGCAAACGATGTGCTGAATGTTACAGAAAGTTTATAGAGTTCATAAATTCTTTATAAGATAGAAACTGCTGTGATTTACTCCCTCTTATAATTCACAATTTCACCATGATCCAGTTTAAAGTGGAAACTGATACAATATTAAAAGTCAATGACCTAAAGTGACGTAGGTGAGACTTGGGCAAAGGGATCAGGTAACTTCCCACCATCTCTTTCAGCCTATTTCTGCTGCTTTCAAAAAGATTTATGAAGTTTTTAAAAGCAGAAAGTTAATGGAAGGAACAAAACACTCTCCTCACCATCGTCTGAAAGTGAACGTGGCTCTTTATGTCCTGACAAGCAGGTTCTCACGAGCCTCAACACAGCAATTAAAGATATTATTGCCTCTTTATTTTGCTCCTCTCTCGGAAATTACAGCTCCTTTAACAGGGACCACAGAAGGGCTGTGGCCCTGCCCAGGCTCAGCCGGGTGCATTAACACAGTCCCCGGTGACAGCTCATGCTAATGTGCCACACAATGTGTGATTAACTGATGTCCTGACACATTCCCTCCTGTCACAGGGGCAGGGCCATGCAGCAAGCAGCCAGGCAGGGATGCTGGAACTCCCTGCAGGAAGATTTTCCCCAGGACAGTGCTCAGACCCCTTGGAACAAGAAGGATGAATGTTTCAGCTGCTCCTAGAAGATAGCAAAACCTTTTTCTGGAAGAATAGATCTGAAGACAATAAAATGTTGGAATTCCAACAGAATTTTCCTTACAATCAAGCCACACGATGTAAAAAATACTAGACAATACATAAACTTACAAAATGAGAAAAACTGGTAAAATGGGAAACTCTAAGCTCTGATGTTCTTAGGATCATAGAATCAATGGAATTGGGAGGGACCCACAGAATCACCAAATCCTACATTTTCTAGAACAATTATTAACTTTAATATTTCCTCCCATGCCACAAAAAACGATCCCATATGCTAATGTAAACAACATAAAACCATCAACACAATACTTTTTACTAAATTAAAAATTAAAGAATCATCTTCCACATCGAAACAATTCTGCACCATTGAACCCCTCTCCTCTTTCAGAGTTTTGGATTTTTGAAACACCAAACCTTGCCAGATCAAAACTAATTGTGAAAACATCACAGAAGTACACAAAGCTTTTTGCTCTGCAAAATATTGATGTGACACCTCTAGAGCAGTCATCCATATGTGAATTCTCTGTCAGACTGATATCCAGAAGTACTCAAGAAGTGGGAATGCAGCAAGAAAACCACAGGTCCAGCCCCACTTCAACACGAGGGAAAAACCTCTTTTTGCCCCGATACATTTGGGGCACAGATTGGGCCCAAATGCCCCTTGCCAGCCCCTCTCTCGTGCTGGAGTCTTTCTACACTTGGCCTTTGAAGAACCACAAAATCTGAGATGTTATTTTCAGCACATGTGTTCGGTAGTGAGGGCACACTGTGAAGGCAGCTCTTCCTGTTCACACTCCAGCATTTTATATTTCCAGCTTCCTGTAACTATTCACACTTCCTAATAACAGCTGGCAGTGAACGTGCATTCAGTGAAGTTCACACAGACCCAAAAAATACCAATAATAATAACCAGCTTATACTTTCCTGGTAAGATGACATTTACAGGTAATGATGTAGCACACCACTGGTAAGTCCCAGGTTTAGAAGTATTGACTCACTCTGTGCTTTCCTAAGGGTATTAACTTACATTGTATATAACACAATAATAGATAATATGATCTATTATACATCTTCTGTGCTTTCTCCAAAGGTATTACCAAATCTGAAACCTAAAAACACCTGGGTTTCCTTTTGCTGTTTTTGTTTTATGGGTTATTTGGGCAATTTTTCTTTGTTTGTTTAGTTTTGTGTTTTGTTTTGTTGAGGTGGCTTTTTTTGTTTGTTTGTTTAAACAACACGGCTACTTTCCACAACTTGTATGAGTCCGTATCAGATTATTGATCTAAGGGTTATCACCAGTAAAACCAAAGCAGAATTAGAGGAGCAGTTTGTTATTTTAAGAGTCCTGATGGTTTAAAAAGAATACAAAAGGTTTCTAAAAACAATTTCCAAAGCCTCAACTCATGCAGTAGGGTGTGAAGACCACCCAACTCAAGCACATCAAATGTACAATCTAATAGACCGTGCAGGGAAATGTTATGGGCCCTGGAAGAGCAAACAGCAACTCTGAAAAATTTTTGGCTACACATCTGCTTTTTGGTTTTCTTCCCACAGACACTCAGCCTGCAGCTTTGAGATCAGCCATGTCCTGTTTGCTCTGCCAATGGTAAGACACCGTCCACTGATAACGAGATAAGGATTACTCTCTGCTACTACGGATGCTCTGAGGTGCGTTTTTGAATGCTGTCGGTTTGGAGTAAGAATTCACATGCACAATTTTGAAATAAATAAAATTTTAAATAAGCACACCTATGGTCTTGGTATTTTTACTTCTTCTTCACCCGTATTTCCATTGCTGACCTAATCTGAGTTCCTGTTTAAGGCCGAGAAACCACCAGGCAAGGCACAAGAACGTCTCTAATTTTAGTTATAGCCAAAGTAGTGCACCGGCTCCATTTTCATCCCCATTTTCAATGTCCCTCATTCAAGTCCCGTGGTCCTTCCATGCCCAAATGCCACCAGATTGGTGCCAAAAAGACAAAGCTTGGGTGAGCACAAGCCAGCAGTCACTACATGACAGCCCAACCAACCATGTGGATGCAGCTCCAGCACGACTTACAGGGTACTAATCCTTCAGGAATTCCCCACAATCCCTCTCCTTGTGCGAAAGGAATGACAAAGTTTTTTGCCTTTTATGCTGTAAAGGCATAATCACAAAGCTTATCTTGATGCACTGCAAAAGAGGACAGGATGTGCTTCCAGGCATCTCACCCAGAATTCAAGTGAGGGTACAGCCGGTCAGGACACAGAATCCTGAAGGTCACTTCCAAGGGTACTGCTCATATTTAAGATGGGCACACTCAAGAGAAAAGTAGCAACTGAGTAGCAATGGCTTGGATTGTGCACAACAAATCTGTGTCCCAAAGAGTTTATCACTTAAATTAGAGTATTTTCAGTGCTGCTTGTGAGCATGTGTACTCTGAATGCACCCAACTGAAGGGACTCTCTGTTTTTTATTAAATGGGTTAATTTATCTCCACCTGAACATTTGCTTTCCTACAGAGTTATTAAACTGTCTGACTTTCAGGTGAATGCACAGTGAACAAAGAGCTGCTCCACTTCCACTTATCTAAATTCTGCCAGATCAATAAACACCCAAGCAGTGGAAACAATCTTTACAATTCACAATTAAGGCATCAAGTCTGACTGAAACCAGCCACGCTGCCAGCAGCTGAACGGAGAAACCGTCCTAGAACAAAACCACCCCAGAGCACTCCGTACCTACAGCTCCAGTAACTCAGCACTTGCTTTCACTTTCTTCCAACTCAAGCTCTACCCACATGTGTAGATACACATGAAAGACAGAGGTACCTGCAGAAATAACACGCTAGACGGAGCTGAGAAATGCTGCAAAACCAATTCTCGGCTGAGGTTTGACAGAGCCTACCCAAACCAAATCCACTTCCCATGCTGCCTCTGCAGAGCACATCGCCCCAAGCTGATCCCAGCCTCCAGAACTCCAGGAACGAGGCTGTCTCACCCCTTATTATTCCTTATTCACAGGAATAGGCTGTCTCACCCCTTATTATTCCTTATTCCCAGGAATAGGCTGTCTCACCCCTTATTATTCCTTATTCCCAGGAATAGGCCGGTCTCATCCTGCTACAGGAGCTGCGGGATCACAGAGAGCAGCCACACGCAGGAATATCTAATCCAGCACTCCAGGGAGAACACAACGGAGTATTTTGTTACTCACTCGGGTTCTACAAATGGAATACCAGATCCCCAGACAAGGAGCAGCCATCCATAATTAAACAGCAAACTTTGGCATCTACCAGCGACGTGTCTCCAGGAATATACAGCTGCACGCCACAACTGCTACCAGAGGACACAAATCATGGAAGTTTGGCCTCTTCTGCTAACAAACAGTGACAAAGGTGTGAGAGAGCATCGCCAGCTCTTTTTCCCACATTTTCTTTTGCTGTACATCTAAATTAAACATAGAGGCTTCCTGACAGAAAAACAGAGGTCTGAAGTATCTGAAAAATCTCATGCAAGTAACGCCGAGAATTTAGAAATTCACACTAATACAGAAATTGGAACGTTTCCTTACAAATAAAACCAAAACTTTCTGAGAGATCCCCAGCACCAGATTGCCTGTCCCCAGGGAACAGCAAAGTATGCAGATAATTAAGCTAACTTGAGTTTACAACTTGTAACCTTCGTGTCATTTTATGGAAACAAACTGTATTTAAGGAAAAAAAAAAAAGGAAGAAAATATTTACGTTTTGACAACATACAACTTGTTCACATGAGCGACCACCAAATAAATTCCCATATGTTATCAGGAGGAGGTTTACAGTCTGATGTGACCCAGGGTACACATCCTAGACTTCCAAAGGATGGCTCACATCCCACTGTCAGCACTCAACAGCCCCCAAACCCGTCTTTCACTTATGGTTATTCAGCTCCTCTGCAACTGTTTTCACTGAAGTATATTTAGCATCCATCTTCAAAACACAAGTTTTGCCCTCTGGAAAGAAGCTAATTGCACCACCAGCTTTCTTCCATACTGTCTCATTTCCGTCGTCTTTCCCAATCTCCTCCCATTTCTTGAAATCTTTCTTCCTCTATTTTTCCTAATACTTGACATCCTTATTTCCACAGCCATGCTTAGCCAAGTTATCACCTTCACCTTCCTCTATCCAGTGCCCTCACTTTCTCAGCCTCATCTCCTTGTTTTCCTTCTCACTTTTGACCGACTCTTTCTCCATCACTGGTGTCACTCCACCACTACAAGCAGCTCCTGTTCCCTCTTTTTCCCTACAGCAACATTGCCAGCAGACTCTTCCATGCCCATTTCCCCCATAAAACTGTCAAACTTGTAGACCACACCAGGAACTATGCAACCTAAGGGACTGTGGCTTGCCACTTCCCTAAAGATCATGACAGGATCTTCATGATAAAACCTGGAAGCCCTCACTCCCCCACAGTATTCCAAACAACCTGAAGGAAAGGGGTGGCAGGTAGCCTGTGCTCCCAGCAACAGACACACAGGTTGTATGGATCCAGGCCTGTGAACTCCTCAAAGCTCTTTTTATTCCACAGCGTGGACGCAGGGAAGTCCACCACCAACCTTATGAAAATGGAAATTAAAAGCACAAAGAGCACACGTCTCACTTTGGGTGGGGGCATCGACACAAGGCAGAGATACGGGTATTTGTAGGGTATTTGCAGGACAACACCCTAAAATGATAAGGGCAAACGGCTCAGCATATGTATTTTGTTCACAAGGAACAGTTTCCAACTTCTCTCTTTTAAAGACAGGGAACACATGACCTATTGTCCACCCATACCCATCCATCACCAGCCCACCTCACAAAGATAATGCTCACTCCCAATCCGTTATCCCTACTGCACAAGAGGATGGGAATATCATCATTGCAACCTCCAACTCCAACAACTGACCACAGGCAAACTTCACACAACTCCAACAGGTTTCCTTGGGACAACACAGTGAAGTGGTACTTTTTGGTTAGGAAAGACACACTCCAGCAACAAGTGTTCCCTAAGGAAGCATCTCCAGTGATGGAGGTGACATACACCAGCGGTGTGTCCCGCACAACCAGATCGCACCTGCACAGCGTCAGGAAAAGCAGGAACGGGGCAAACGCTCAGCCAGACTCCAGTGTAAGCCTTTCAAAGGGGATATTCCACACACCTGCGTCATTCCCAAGGCCACCTGCCCTTAGAGCGACCCATTCGAACCCTCCATCACCAACCACCGAGGATGTGACTCTCGGGATCTCCTGTCACCTCACACCTCCCTCGACAGGTCCAAGGAACCCCTGGGATCTCTTAGGGATTGGAGGACAGGAGTGACAGCCCTGGGTGGCAGCTCACCAAAACCTCAATCCCCCAGAGCACCACTCCACAGGAGGTGACATCCGGGGGAACAGACCCCAACTCTGGGCGGGGGTCAGGGCTGGGGATGCAGGGGTCTCCTCATGAGAGACAGACGCCCAGCCTCGGGCGGGGGTGTCACCAAAGGGCCCAGCGCTCCACCAACACCACGGGGGAGGGACCAGGAATGTCACTAGCGGGTCCCTTCATCCGCCGCGGAACGGATCGGGGGTGTCGCCGGGGAGTGCCCTCACATCCCGGAGGATGGACCCCCACCCCAGGCGGGGGTGTCACCCGAGAGGGAGGGACCGGGGGGCTGAGGGGCCGGGGATGTCACCCGCGGGTCCGGGGGTCCCCTCACCCCCGGGGGAGGCGCGGCGGCCCCGGTGCATCACGGGGGTTGGGAGGGGGGGTCGCTCATCCCCCGCCCCTCCCTCTCCCCCCGCCGCCCCCGGCCCGCGCCGGCCGAGGCCGGTTCCAGCCGGTGCCCGCGCGTCCCCCCGCGCGCCCCCGCGCGCGCCGCACGCTGACGTCAGGCGCGTGTTGGCGCGCGGGCGGGCGGGCGGCGGCGGGGAAGCTCCCGGCTCTACGTACGTGTAGTGCTGCGGCTTCTCGGGCTGCGCCTGCAGCGCGCTTGCGGCGCTCGCCGGCCCGGCCGCGGCGGGGCCGCCCGCCACCGGGCCCTTGGACATGCCTCCCGCCTTCCGCCGCCGCCGCCGCCGAGGAGACCTTTATTATTCACTCTGCGCGGTCCGCACGGAGGGCGCCGCGCGCAGGCGCCGCCGCCGCCATTGCCGCCCCGGTGGCGCGCGGGGCGGGGTGGGACTTGTAGTCTCGCCGCGCGCGCGCCGCCCGCCAGCCTGGGACGCGGCGGGCGGTGGCTTCCGGCCGCCAGGACTACAACTCCCAGAGGCGCCCCGTGGCGGCGCGGCTTCCGCGCTTCCTGTCGCGCGGGGTGCAACGGGAGGTGTAGTGCGCGGGGCGGTGGGGGCGGCGCGCCGCGGCGCCCCCCGGTGGTGGGGTGGGATTGGGACCGGGCAGCCCCGAGCCCAAAGACGGCACCGACCACCAGGAGAATCGAGACCCTGAGGGGACACGGAGCTCCTGGGGGACACGGAGCTCCTGGGGGACACCGAGCCCCTGAGGGTGAGGACCGAGCCACCGAGCCCGTGGGGGAACACTGACCCCTGATGGGACACCGACCCCGGGGGCGGCGCGGCCCGCTCGGCCCTGCCCCTCCAGGCCGGTCGGCACGGGAGCGGAGGGAGGCCGGTCAGGGGGGCTGGTGAGGAGCCGGGAGTTATTTATGTCAGGCGACCTCACTTCCTTCCTCCCCTCTTCCTCTGCATCAGGGGCTGAGCGCGGACGCGGGACGGCGGCCAGAGGGTTATTTTGGTGCTGGCATCGCTCGTCGCTCCACGGCCCTCCCCACGCACGGGACAACGCCGTGCAGGAAGTGCCCGGGAATAGCACTGCGGCCCGGGGAGGAGGAGGAGGATGGGGGGGAGGAGGAGCAGGGGGACGAAGGCCCAGCGAGCGCATGGAGAACCTACCTCGGAGCAGGTGACACCAATGGCACCTGGCTGCTGCTGGGACATCGGAGCACGGGCTGCCCGCCCTCCCCTGGGAGAAACCCCCCCACCCCGAAGCAGCGGTGTCCGAGGGATCGGCCGAATTCCCATGTGGAGCGCTTCCTCTGCCAATTAACTTCTCTCCGAGGGGAGGAAATGATACAAGTTTCTTTTAATAGGACTTTGATCTCTTGGGCTCCGCACAGAACCGCTCCTGGCGCTGGGATCTCCAGCGGTGTGGGAAAGGGCACACAGCATTTCTCGGGCAAACACCCTTTTTACCTCTGCCAGCCCACATGAGGTGACCAATGTTAATAATAAACTTTAGGCCTAGTCTCTGCAGCTGGTTTGGGGAGGCATATCACTTATTAAATTCCTATTCATACTGATTTAGTATCTACTGCAGGCAGGCTTGTCCTGAGGTGATTTAGTAGCTTATTCCCAGGCATTTGCAGGAATAAGTCACAGTATATCAATACCTTCTTATTCATCTAACCTCCATGGGAAGCTCGGAGCACTGGAATTATGCAGCTCCTGGTCAAGCAAGGCTTTTCCTCAGATAATGCATGTGCAGGTGTTTCAGTGAGTATCTCCATACACACCTTTACACCCAACCCAGAGCCGCTGTCAGTCATGAAACCTGCTGGAAAACCCATCCAATTATTGAGGGATCACACTGAAAACACCACCAACCTGCCCTTTGCCCAGGGGGATTTGGATGCCACAGGCTCCAATCGCTGGTAGCTGATGTTTACTCTACAACCTGGTGCTGACACTGTTTCCTCTTCCAGTTGTTTGACACATCAACATGCCCTGACAAGTGATGGGAAACGCTGAGAACACTCCAGGTGACGTGCCCAGGGTGCATTTATTCCCACCTGTGCTAATGTGTGCTGGTTTGTCTTCTTTTAGCTTGTGTGTACACCTGTCCCTCACCCTGCCCCACCCCAGGGGACACCTGGCTTTTCTCCAGGATTTTGGAGGGCAAAATATCTAAAGTATCTCTAAAATGAGAAGACCAAGTAGCCATTGCTATGAAAACTAGAGACTGAAATAATTAAAGAGACTCTGAACTCCTGGTAACAAAGTTTCACCCGGCCTCCTGGCATTAGTGACAGTGCAGTGAGCTCTCAAAAGCAACAAATTAAATGTATTAAAAGCTGTTACCACCAGAACCAGTTCCTAATTTCATTTTCCCTAAGCGTGAACAACGCTGACGAAAGGGGAATTCCCCTTTCCACCTTCCAAAACAACACAGTGTGCGTTTACCTACACCTCCCAAGCCACTACATGGATACACAGCTTTTTGCCTCTGATAAATAATTAACATTTTCCTTTAGAAGAGAGAAAATGAACCTGAAAATGAGGACCAGAAGCAGGGGAGACAACGTCCCTCGGGCAGCAACAGCCTGGGCACACGTGACAGTCCTGTCACACCACAGTGCCACATTTGCTTGAGCGGATGGAGGAGCAGGACATGCTCCCAACACATTCCCAACGTGCCAAGCTCCATCCTGGCTCTTCCCACCAGGCCAGCACTGACCCTGGAGGCTGAGGATGCAGAGCCTCATGCGGAGAGTGGGTGATTCCAGCTGTGCTCCACATTGGGAAGCTCACAGATGCCTTTAGGAGCGTCTGTTGTGTTCCCTGTGTATGCTACGTGCTACAACTCCAGGGCATTTGGGACCTGTTCTTCTTGATCCTGGGAGCCTTCCCGTGGGGGCAGGGACCTGTGTCCACAGTCAATGCAAATACAGTAAAATAGCGATAAAAATCAAGGTGTAATTTAAGGCAACAGTTTTCCCCAAAAGACAAGTTCTTTCATTGAATTGTTATTTATCTTAGGAAGAAAAATGCTAAGATGGTACCAACAGGGAGCATGAATTCTGGATTTCAACTTGGAATGAAACTTTCGCTTTGGGAAAGAAGGCGACCCACAGAGTCAGTGTGATTTGGGGAATGGCAGCGTAGAGCTGAGCCCCAGCTCCTGAACGCTCCCCTCCCAGGGCCAAAGGTCAGGCTCTGACTTGGGGCAGTCACATCCCAGCCCTGCTGCCCACTGCGAATCCAAGTCCTGTGACAACCCTTCCTTGGCAGCTGGAATGACGAACCCGGGCAAGAAGTGCCGGAGGCGCTGCCGGACCCGCTGCCCTTGCGAGGGCCTCCGCTCACCCCCACGGACACCCCCGAGCGCGGGTGTCGAGCGGCCGCTCACCGGCGGCTCCCGGGGGAGAGGGGGCGGAGGCGAGGGGACCCCGCGGCCCGGCCCACGCCGTTCGCAGCCCCCGCCGGGCGCCTCCGCTCCGCAGGCCGAGGCCGGCGCTCTGCGGCGGGGGCGGCCGGGGCCGGCCGGGGGTGCCCGGGGGATCCCGCGGCGCCGCCGCCGCTCGCCCCGCTCCTATTGACTTCCCATTGTGGAGCTTCGCAACAAAGGGTAGGATCCAAACCCTACCCCGTTTCGTCCAATCAGAGCGCAGAGCGCCCGCCTTCCACCGATTGGATCCTTGTCCTCCCTCAACACCCAATCAGACGCCTACTTTAACAACCAATCAGCGCCCGGGCACGCGCCCAATCAGCGCCGGGGAAGCGGAGCACGGCCTTTGTGTGTGGTGACGCGCCGGTGACGGCGGAAGTCCCGGCCAATAGTGCGGCGCGTTGCTTACAGGCATTGTGACGTCACCGCGCCGCGCGCGCGCCCCCACTATAAAATGCGTATCCCCGCGGCGGGGAGGGCGCAGTGAGCGGCGCGGCGGCTGAGGAGCACATCGGAGCAGCATCACAGCGTATAGGCTTCGGCGCGCAGCGCTACCGGCACCGGCGCTTTCTTCTCTTCCTACCGGTAAGTACCGGACGGCGGACGCGTTTCGAAGCGGGCGGTGTTGCTGTCTGGCCGTTTGCGGCCTTGGGTCTGCTCGGAGCGCGGCGGACAGGCCGGGCCTTGCCTACGTGCCCTGAGTCACGGCCGGTTCCCATCCCCCCCTCATTGCACCTCCCCCCCACCCTGGAGTGGCCCGGGAGGAAGGAGGAGGCGGTGTGACTCAGTCCGCTTTCCCCGGGGAGGGGAGCGGCTGGGCCGCGAGGCGGGGGCGGTGGGGTAACCGTGACTCCTCCCCGTCCCGGGGGAGGCCGCTGGCCGCCTGCCCGCGGCGGGGGAGGGGGGCATTTAGGGCTTGAGGGCAATTGGCCGCTGTGTCTTCGGGCCTGGGGGTGACGGGGAGAGCCGAGCCCCCGTGTCACGCGTGCCTGTCTCTGTAGGTAAGTGAGGAAAAATGGCCCGTACAAAGCAGACCGCCCGCAAGTCCACCGGGGGGAAGGCGCCGCGCAAGCAGCTGGCCACGAAGGCGGCCCGGAAAAGCGCCCCCTCTACCGGCGGCGNAGAAGCCTCACCGCTACAGGTAAGGCCCTCGGCTCGGCCCCGGCTGCCGCAGCCCCTGCCCCGCCTCACCGTCCCCTCCTCCCTCTCCCATCCAGGCCGGGAACCGTCGCGCTCCGTGAGATCCGTCGTTATCAGAAATCCACGGAGTTGCTGATCCGCAAGCTGCCCTTCCAGCGGCTGGTCAGGGAAATCGCCCAAGATTTCAAAACAGACTTGAGGTTCCAGAGTGCGGCCATCGGTGCGCTGCAGGTACTGCTGAGGGCCGGCCTGGCCGCGGTGCTGGGGGAGCTGCGCTGAGGGTTTCTAACGACATTTCTTCTTGTGCTCTTGGAACAGGAGGCCAGCGAGGCGTATCTGGTGGGTCTGTTTGAAGACACAAACCTGTGTGCTATCCATGCCAAGAGAGTCACCATCATGCCCAAAGATATCCAGTTGGCTCGCAGGATACGGGGAGAGAGGGCTTAAGTGAAGGCTGTTTTTATGGTGTTTTGTAGTTAATTCTGTAAAATACTTTGGTTTTAATTTGTGACTTTTTTTGTAAGAAATTGTTTATAATATGTTGCATTTGTACTTAAGTCATTCCATCTTTCACTCAGGATGAATGCTAAAAGTGACTGTTCACATAAACCTCAGTGATGTTGAGCCTCGGGCTCGGGAGTGACAAGTTGCTAATATGCAGAAGGGATGGGTGTTCTTTCTTGCTTCTCATGCATGTTTCTGTATGTTAATGACTTGTTGGGTAGATAAACTTGTAAGGTACTAGAATTGATATAAATGTGTACAGGGTCCTTTTGCAATAAAACTGGTTATGACTTGATCCAAGTGTTTAACAATTGGGGCTGTTAGTCTGACCATGCATCACTGTGATCAAATGTGGACTTCCTTCAGAGGGTGAAACTACAAGTCTTAACCACAGTGTAACTTACAGTTTCCTAAAAAAGTAAACCTGGCAGCTATAGAATACACTATGTGCATTTATAATAGCTATTTTATATATTGTAGTGTCAACATTTTTAAATTAAATGTTTTACATTCACACGTGAGGAGTCTCTGTCATTTGGTTTGAATGGGCTTGAAGAAGCTTCTGCCTCCTCCTACAGTTTCCTGTAATCCTGGGCTGCTGCTGTCACAACATCGGCTGGCAACAGGAACGGAGAACTTTTGGAGATTTTGTGCAGCTTGAGTCCTTGGTGTTGCAGTAAGAGTGGGGCCCTACAGCTGTGTAGGGTCCAGCAGGACTGCCTGAGGCTGCAGTGGCTTCTGGGGGGGCTTTTCTCCCATCAGGGCACAAACTCACTTTTCTCCTTTCCAGTGGATTCAGGGAAAGTTTATTTTGGAATTGTGACTGGTCTGCTTGAGGCAAAACTGCCTGGCTGTTCCTGAGCAGTGCCGAGGGCTGGGGGGAGTGTTCCTATGGGATTGGGCTGTGCCAGTCTGGGATCTGCACAGGGGGAACAGCTGATTGTACACCCTGGGGAGCAGAAGGGCTGCTGAGCACATGGGTGGGTGCTCCATAGGATTCTCCTTTCCCATCCTGCCTTTTGGATGGAGTGGGATTATGCTCAGACCTTTGCTTCAGCCTCCGCTAAGGCAGGTCTGTGTTCCTCTGCTGCCCGACCTGCTGGGCTGTGGTCAGGAAGGTGCTCAGGCTGCACCTGAACCACAGGTAATTAACACTGAACTTGGAGGGCAAGGCTGCTGAGCCCCGCCAGAACAGGCTGCACGGGTAGGGCTGGAGTTGCCGCAGAAAGCACACAGGGAAGTGGTTGAGCCAGCCTGGCTTGATTTATTCCAGTAGAAGTGCTGTGGTGTTCTGGGGGAAGAGCAGCAGCAGCTGAGACCCAACTCAGGTAACCAAACTGGTACTGGCTGTCCGTGATCTCCCACCACGATGGTGAGGAAGAGCATGAAAACCATCCCAACTCGCTCTGGGAGTCAGGGCCTGCATCCCTCCGCTGCTGCTGGGACCGTGGTGCCTCATCATGCGCTTCTCCCTCAGACAAACCACTCCGTGTGCTTAAATCCTGCAGCTGGAGGAACAGGCACTTCTTACACAACCTCCTCACTTCCCTGTCCTGCACTGCTCCAAGTGCCCTCGGAGCAAACCCAGCCTCTGGCTCGCAGCAGTGTCCTGCCGAAATCCTGTTCTGAAATGATGGGTTTTAAACGTGTATCTTCCTGTTCTTGCTAAAGCCGTAGGGGGAAAGGTTCCTTTGATACAAAGTAATTAAGCTGACAATTTAGACACAAAGTTAAGCACCAGCTCAAACTTTAAGTGAGACTCAGTGATCTCTGGTCAATCACCTGGGCAGTTCTTTCCAGGGATACTGCCTGTTAGGAATGTCTCCATGGGAAATCTGAGGATCCTCAGTAGCCCATGTAATTCAGGAAGAACCACACAGCTTGCATTTAGGCCAATTGAAGATGAAAATTTCCAAGTCATGGAATTTGTTTGTGAATGTTTGGTTCGGCGCTGAGCTGCAATAGCAGCCTCAGCTCCTGCAAGAAAATTATGTTTAAAATAACATCCCTTGAAAACAGTATTTCCTCCAAGTCCTTACTGGAAACAATGAAGCATCTGCGTATGCCCTGGAAGCTGTTTCTTAAAATAAAATCGTTGTCTAGTGGTCCTTAAAAAAAAACCCCACACCAGAGAAATAGCAAAGTATCTCTTCATCTTAACAACCTCAACAAAAGGAATTAAGTTGCATCCTGCATGTGGTGGACCAGAACAGAATTCCTGCTATGCCACGGTGTGACTGATGGTAGCTGAAGCCATAAACCCTTCCCTTACCGATTCTCCCGATGATTTCCTCGCATTCCTGCTCAGAACTGGATGCAAACACCAGGCAGTCGAACGTGCTCCCATCAGGGCTCTCGGGGGAAGAGCTAAAAATGGAAACACGTCCATTATCCAGCACAGCTCCGAGCCCAGCCCTGCCTTCAGCCGCACCAGGGACCCTGCGGCTGCTCCGGACCGCGCTGGCTGATTTCCCAGCCCCACGTCCCTGTCCCCCCTCCCCGGGCCCACAGGCAGCGCTCACACCACACAGAAGGCAAAGATCCTGGGGCTCCACGTGCAGCGTCCCACGCAGGAGATGGAGGGGTAGGGATGGCGGCACAGGAGCTGCGCAGGGGACAGGAAGGGGCTGGTGTCTGGGGCTGTGGCCAGTCCCTGTCAGCCCCGTTCCTGGTTTATGCTGTCCCCAGGATGCCTCCAGCTGGACTCCTCATGCCACCAGATTCCCAGACCTTGGATGTCACTCACTCACCTTGGAAGAAGCCTTCTCCTGCACAAGGACTTCTGCCTCCTTCACATCAAATAAAACCTCCTGCAGGGGGGATGAGGAGGAAGAAGCCCCGATCAGAACAGCCCTGAGCTCTGTTTTTAATCACTCACCAGAGATTATCCAAATGCAGAGGTGACAAAGCACAGTCAGCCCCAGCTTCTCCAAGTTTCCTCTGTGCTGCCCTTTTCCCTCCACCAGCCAATGCTTCCACACTTCCATCTTTTCACAAACAACCCGCAGAGGCTCAAACAACTGTGACCTGGGCCCTAAAGCACCCCTGGAATCAGGCTTCCCAGAGTTTTTCAAGTGCTTTCCTGCATGCGGTTGCATTTATTTCCTTAATGCCCTTTCCTATCCTGGCTGCCAAGATGCTTCTGAAAAAACCCCACAGGGGTGATGGGGTGGCAAATATTCAGCCAAGCCAAGTGAAAATATTGCCATGGCAGAGACCCTGTTTCCCTGCATTCTCCCACAGAGCCCTTCCCAGGACGTCCCCAGCCCTGTTGCTCACCTGTGCTGCCAAGTCCCTCTCCAGCACAGCAGGGATGGCCCCCTCCAGCACCTCTTTGCCACCACACTGAAATGGAATGGGAAAGAGGGAATAACCCTTGGACATATGAAAAGAACTCCAGAAGAGATGATTCACCCCATGGCAGGTCTCTGCCTCACAGCCTCACCGTCCCAACGCCGGTCTGGCCCAGGTACCGCAGGTTGTAGAGCAGCCTGGGGAGAAAAGGGCTTGGGGGCATCAGAGGAAGGACCCCACACATCCCTCCTGCTGGTCTTTACGGGGGAAGATGCTCCCAGCCCCCTCCTCACCTCCAGGCCATGGGGCAGCCTTGACCCCACAGCCTCGAGCAGAGATCTGGGGTAGTGTGGGCACAGGGCTACCCCAGTGCCAGGACTCTCAGCCCAGCCTGGGGGCTGCCCGTGGCACAGACCCACCTGCCCCCCTGCAGCTGCCGGGGCTCCCCCTCGCCCCTGTGCCGGGGGCTGTGCTGGAGCTGGAAGTGGGGCTCCTTCTCCTTCAGAGCCTTCAGGTAGGGCAGCAGTGGCTCAAAGATCGTCCCATCGTGCCACCGCCACCGGAGCAGGCGGAAGGTGAGCGGTTGTCCCTTCAGTCTCTGCAGCACAGCGCCAGCCTGGAGGGAGGAGGGAGCAGAGGGGAGCAGGAGGCAGGAGAGGGGACACCCCAGCCCTCTGTCCCCACCCACCTGCCCGGGGAGGGCGTATCTCAGTGAGCAGCCATTGATCTCATCGAGGATGTCACCAGCCAGCACCACCTCGTCCACCTCTGCCTGGCTCTTGGGGAGCACCTTGGTGACAAAGACTCGGCCGTCCACGTACCTGGGGGTGCAGCCAAGCTTCAATTCAGCCGAGGGACCCTGCTTGGCTCCCCTTTTGTACCATCATGGCATTTCACCCATACACAGAATGCAGGGAAAAGCCACCTTATGGACAGCAGATACTGGCAAGGCTGAGCTGATGGGGAGAAAAGCACCCGAGACAGCCCCAGTGCTCTCAGCATGATATTTATTTCCCCTTTGGGGGCATTTTCAGTGCTGTGTTGACCAGATCTCTCTGGAGAGTGGAGAGGAGGATCAAGTGTTCCTACCTGAGCACCATCCCCAGTGCTCGGCACGGGACTGTCTCATAAGTACTGCACACCTGAAAGACAGTGGATGGTGACAGTGGCCTTGGCAATGGCCATGGGACATCCAAGACATCCTATGCCCTGGATAATTTCTGGCACTGATGCCAACCCAGAGCTTTGGGAACCCAGGAATAGGCAAGTCCCAGTGCCCCAGGCTGAGCTGGGCCCATCAGTGACTGCCCATCTTTGTCCTCTCTCAGGATTCGGCTGTACCCAGGCCCTGTAGGGACAAAGCTGCTCTATGGATGGGATGGCAAAACAACAGCAAACCTTTAATTCATTGAAGAGCACTCCTGCCTCACCCCACATGTCCCCATGCAGCGGGGGGATGCAGCTGCCCCTCCCCAAAGCCGCTGCTGTTTGCAGCAGCACTTACTGTCACATCGCATTAGCCAGGGACCCGAGACACGGCCAGCTCGGCCGGGGGCACTGGCTGTCAGAAATGCCCCAAAGCCGGTGGGATCCCAGGCTCTGCAGTAGCACCATGGTTCAGTGCACTCCCTGACCAGCCCCAAAGCCGCCTTGAGCTTTTTGGGGATTCTTTTGCGTTTAAAAGGTGGTGGAGGGATGATCTTCGTTGTTAAAAGACATGAAGGCGTCCCTGCTGTTCTCAATAACACGCTGATGTTTCACTGAGCAAACCAAGAGCGAAAGCAACTGATGCGTAATCTGTGTCAGCCCAGGGAAATGGGGATTATTTTGGCAAGAAATCAGGGACAAGAGCATGGGCAAACTTCACTTATATCAGCGATTTAGGCCTGGGTGGTTCTCTTGCTTGGTATTACTGCCTGGAATGCTGATCTCTGCTCCAGATGATGGCCCAGGTACCCGGCAGGATCCAACCTCTATAGCAGAGACAGCTCTGCTTACCCTCGTGAACCTGATCCAATTCACCCCGGGGTGCATGGCAATCCCTCCCCACTAAACCATTCCTTATCTTCCTCGTTTGACTTTTCAGGGAGGGCCAGGTGGCAGAAGGACGGCTCCCAGGAGCAATGGGCTCTTACCGGCAGCAGCCAGCTCTCATCCAAGAAACTGCAATTCTGCAAACAAAGGAGTGTCAGCACAATCCGGCCCACCAGGGAAGGGGCCAGAGCCCCACATTAGCAGCCCTGTGCTGGTCACCACCCCATTGATTCACCACTGCACCTGCAGGTCCAGGGAGAAATCTATCTCTGTCAGCACCAGCAGCAGCGAGAGGAAAGGCTCTGCAGAGGGATGGGGATGGAGGGGCAGTGTCACTGCCAGATTCCTGGCAGCCACAGCCTCACAGGGACGCAGCAGAGGACAGAATAAAGCCATTTGCACTGGAAGTCATGAGTCCTGGGAGCAAGGCCTTGAGAGGATCCTAGCACCACACACCCAGGCTGCTGCTGGAGGCCCATCCCAGGCTCCTGCTGCTGGCACAAGTGCAGCTTGGTACCTTTTTCCCCCAAATTCAAACCAAAGCTTGCAGCAAATTCCACTATTTTTCCTCTTAGAAATACAGCAAAGCTGCCCAGGTTCTCCTACACAAGCCTTGCAATCACACTGCCGGGTCTGCAATCTGCTCATGCACCAACAGCGCGGGTGATTTATAAACCATTGACGTACAGGTTTAACATGGGGCTATTTATCATAATCAAAAGATTAAAGGCTTCCACCCTGGCCTGGCCCCGCAAGGAGCACAGCCGTGGATGGATGGATGGATGGAGTGCTGCAGCCTGTCAAGGCAATGCAGCCATTTAAACCCCCGTGCCACCCCTCAGCCCAGGCCCATCCAACACAGCCTCCTCTCAAAGCCAGACTGGGTCTGCTCAAGGCAGAATCCTCGGTACAAAGGAATAACATGGAAGATACTTCAGAAACAATTTCCCTATCCCATGCCACTAAAGCCAACTTAGATGGATTCAAACCCTGTTTAAATATTTACACCTCCTTTTTCCATCACTGCAGCAACATATTTAGATTCCGGAGCTAAGTTTGGATTAGAAAAATCACAGTGGACTCTCCCCGCTCCCCTGCAGCAGTGCAGCGCCATAACACAGGCTGCATCCTGCCTCGGGTGAGCTACTATCTTACCCCGGAGATCTTCACTGCCGAGGATGGAGCTCCCTGGATCATAAAACTGTGAAACCCAGCGAAATAGCACAGATTACGCCTCCGTTTCTCAGCCCATCGCCCGTGGGTAGCAGGTCCCCACCCCCGTGCCGCACCTCCAGGAGCCGGGGGGTCTGTGCCAGCTGCCTCACGGCCGCCGCCAGCACCTTCCCTTGCAGAGCCAAGCGCAGGAAGCATCGCCCCCGGCCCTGCGCCGTCCGCGTCCGCTCACAGTCCGCGGCTCTCCGGATGCCGGTGGTCAGAGGGCTCGGCCTGTTTGGGGACAGGGGAAGCAGCTTTGGCAGCACACGGGAGCATCCTCCCTGCACCGGGATGTTTTTGGGTTGAACATGTCGCGACAGACACCACCACAGCTCAGATTTTCACCCCAGTCTAGCTCGGGGAGGCTCACCGGCCGCTGGTCCCCGCGGGAAGCTGCTCTAGCCAGTGCCAGTAATCCCGTCTCCGGAAGCCCCAGGCTGGTTCTGCGGGAGAAAGGGAGTGCGAGACCCTTCGCCGCGGGCCCGGGGACGCTGCCACCGCCCGCCCGGGCACGAAGGGTCACTCACGTCGGAGGCCCTTGCGCAGGATGCTCTCCAGCAGCTGGCAGAGGGACACGAGGTGCGGCGAGGTGTCGGTGCAGGGGCCGCCGCCCTCCCGCAGCCGCAGCACCCCTCCTGCCGGGAGGAGAGAGAGCAGGGGCACCCCTGGGTGCCCAGCCGGGGAAAGGGGAGGGAGTACCCTGGGGACAGCTCTGCACGGCCCCGCAGGAGGGTCCGACACCCCGGCACGGCCCGACCCTCCCCGGTTGCCGCTGCTGCTCTGAGCAGGAACTCGGGTAAACTTCCTCGAAGCCAAGGTCGGGCGGCGGGCCTGGCCCGGGGAGCCCCAGCGCGGCCCCGCCGTCTGTCCGGTCAGACCGGTACCGGTGCGCGGCCAGGCGCTGCTGGGAGAAGCTGGCACAGGTGCCAGGGGGCCCGTGCTCACCTTTAAGGGCGCTCAGCAGTGGCTCCTTCCTGGCCATGGGCTTGTCGTCCCCCAGAGCCAGGTGGTCCCGCAACGGCGGCTGGACGGGAACCGGGAACNGAACCGGGAACGGGCCCCGCCCCAGGAGCGCAGCGGAGCAGCCCGGCCTCACGGGAGGGGGAACCTCACACACACACACAGGTGTACGTGTACTTAAACAAAGCACAGACTCTGATGTACATATAGGTGTAGCACAGTGACACGTACACCTATTGAGCTGTACAGATTTATAAATTCCATACATCGTACCGGCAGAACCCGCATGTACGAGGCACATGTGCAAAACAGACACGTATTTATCTCTTCTCTCTACGTGTATTAGGACAGGCTTTGGGATATGGCTATATGTGTTATAAGGGTTCGGTGCCGGCCCCGCCGCAGCTACACACTGGGTGTGTGTGTGTGGGCGAGCGCTTGCCCTGTCCGCAGGGATGCCCACGCACGAACAGCGATTCCGAGGACCCTGAGAAGGGGCAGCGCGGGGCTTGGGAGGGGTGCGGGCCTGGGGGGCGGTGCGGGGTGCCCGGGGGTGGTGCGGGACCCATCGGGGTCGGTGCGGGACCCATCGGGGGCGGTGCGGGACCCATCGGAGGCGGTGTGGGACCCATCGGGGGCGGTGAATGATCCATCGGGGGCGGTGCGGGACCCATCGGGGGCGGTGCGGGATCCATCGGGGGCGGTGCGGGGCGCTCGGGGGCGGTGCAGCTCGGCCATGGCGGAGCCGGTGGATCCCGGTTCGTCCCCGCTGCTGGCGGCCGCTCGTCGGGCGCACGAAGCGGCTTTCGGGGGTGCGGCGGTGCTGGCGGCTTGGGCCCCCGGCCGGGTCAACCTCATCGGAGAGCACACCGACTACAACGGCGGCTTCGTGCTGCCCATGGTAAGGGCCGTGCTCCGCCGCCCCGGCCCCGGGCTCCCGCCGTGTCACCCTTCCGGATCCTCCTGGCAGCCACCGGGGGTCCTCGGACACGGCCTTCCCACTCCTGTCCTAGGATGTTCCCTCCAGGATACCCCACCCAGCACCCTGAGGGATCCTCCGGGATCCCCTGCAGGACCATGGGGTTCGGAGCCAGACCTGCTGCAGCCCCCCCTGCAGACCAGCTCCTCACTCGCTTCACGGGGGAAGTGATTCTCTTCCCAACCACCTTTCCGAAAGGCTGAAGCCTTTTTTTCTGCAACTCCGTCAAACGACTTCCCGTTCCCAGGGAGAGATGTTTTGGTGGCAGAAATGGTTCAGAACAGTAGAAGCTTTCTGCTCCTTCAGAGACCCTTTGGCTCAGCGGGGATGTCCCCACACAGTCCTAAATCAAACCTACAGCCTGATTACTGTGAGGCTGAGGAGCGTGGGAGCAGGTCAGCAGAATTCCCTGGCAGGCAAGAAAACTTCCCGAAGCCTCTCCCATTCCTGACGTGTTACCACTCCCCCGGAGCCCAACAAGCAGCGCCCGGTACCGAGCTGGGGGTGGGTCAGGCACAACATTCATTGGGAAGACTGACCCCTGTGTGTGAATAAATAGGCAGAAGTTTAATTCTGTGCCAAGCCAGAGTGTGCAGTGGGGGCTCTGGGCTGGTAAAGAGAACAGTTGGATGCTCCAGCTGTGGGCTGAAGCAGCCACAGCTGTCCCCTGCCACCCGTGGGGATGCTCTGCGGGGTGCTGCAGGGTCTGAGCCCACCTTCTCCACCCCAGGCCCTGCAGCTGGGGACGGTGCTGGTGGGATCCCCCAGGCAGGACGGGATGATCTCCATCGTCACCACCTCGGCAGAGGCAGACGAGCCCCACAGGGTGCAGTTCCCGGCTCCCCGTCCTGGCAGCTCCCTGAGCCCGGGGCTGCCTCGCTGGGCCAACTATGTCAAGGGCATCATCCAGCACTACCGGGGTAAGGCCTGGGCTGAGGGGTGGGTCAGAGCCCCCCTTGCAGGGGACTGGTGTTCAGATCCAGCTTTGGGAGGGCTCCAGGGGCTCTTCCAGTGTCTGTGTAATCCTGCAGCTCTGGCAGGACCAGCACCCGGCAAACTCAATCTCAGCTCCAAAGCCCCTCTGTGCCTGGGGGGCTGCCGGGTCACACTCTGCTGTGGGTCACCCTGTGTTCTGAAATGTTGCACAGGGGCTCCTTGTGTCATACCCCGGGAGCTGTGGGGCACACACAGCCCTGCAGGGGTTCATGGCCCCCCTCCTCCCTTCTCTTCCTGCAGGTGGTCCCGTGCCGGGTTTCAGCGCTGTCATGGCCAGTGACATCCCCCTGGGCGGGGGCCTCTCCAGCTCGGCTGCTCTGGAGGTGGCTACTTACACCTTCCTCCAGCAGCTCTGTCCTGGTAAGGCAGCAGCCCATCCTGGGCCTCAGCATCTGTTTCCAGGTGGGAGCTGGAATGAGGGGGCTGCCCTTAGCTAGATCCCACAGCCCCTGGGAAAATGCTGCTGTGAGTGGGTAACATCTCCCTAGCTGCCACTGCCCTGCCTGTGTGATTCCTCTGGCTCATCCAGCCTGACCTGCCCAGACCTCTAAAATCCATGGGGACCACTTCTGGGGCTGGTCAGGGAGATGAGAGGAAGTTCCCTTGGGGGCATCCTTTCCCTACCCTAATGTCCCCAAAAATCAAGACATCCAAAACACCAGTGTCGATTATGACATCCAGCTGGATCTGGGGCCCCAGGCTGGCACAGGTGCCATGCAGTGGTGCAGGAACAAGCACCTGCAACTGCAAAACCCCATTCTGGGGGAAAATAACCCTTTACTTCCACCTTTGCTCCCCCTGCTCCCAAGCAAGGGACAAAGTTGCAGGAGCTGCTAACCTGTGTGTCTCTGCTGTGGCACAGATGACGGGGATTTGGTAGCCAAGGCGCTGGCATGCCAGAAAGCAGAGCACGTGTTTGCTGGGATGCCCTGTGGGATCATGGACCAGTTCATATCCGTGATGGGCAAGGAAGGCCACGCTCTGCTCATCGACTGCAGGTCAGGGCTGAGTGCTGGGCTCACTGTGCTGTGCTCACCTCCTTGAGCAGCTGGGGATCAGCTGGGCCTGTGGCCATGAACTAAGGCAGGAGTGCAGGGAGAGGTTAACCCTTGAACCCAGCCCAAAACCTCATCATGGGGGCAGGGCAGCCTGCACTTCAATTCCTCCTTGTCTTGATTCCTTCTCCTGGAGCCTTTCTGCTACTTGCCTGGGCTGTCTTTCCTGCGGTCGTTAGGCTCTCTTATGGAACGAATAATTGGGAGGGAATGAAATGGTTGAGTGAAATCCTAAACCACCTGGACTTTGCCTGTGTAGTTCAGGATCTGCCTGCCACGTGGCCTCACTCAGGTGTTTGAGAGGCGGGGCGGGCAGGGGGCGGGCACACGGCTGAGCTCTCCCTGCAGGTCCCTGGAGACCGTCCCTGTCCCGCTGACCGACGCCAGCCTGGCCGTGCTCATCGCCAACTCCAACGTGCGGCACACGCTGACGGGCAGCGAGTACCCCACCCGCCGGCGGCAGTGTGAGGAGGCGGCCGCGGCTCTCGGCAAGGCCAGCCTGAGGGATGCCACCCTGGCCGAGCTGGAAGGTGAGGACAGTCCCCTCCTCTTCTCTGGCCACTCATTGGGGCATCAAGAGCTCGGTGCCCCATGGGCTGAGAGCTGGGGCAGGCGGGTGGGTGCACGCCCTGTGATGGGAGCGTGCTGCAGGCAGAGAAGCTTTGGCACAGGATGGTTGCAGGGTGCGCCCCCACAGCGTCCCGCAGGCCGTGAGGGTTTGCTGCAGGGACACGAATGTCTCTGCAGAGGCCAGGAGCCGGCTGGGGGATGAGGTGTTCCGGCGGGCCAGGCACGTCATCGGCGAGATAGCACGGACAGCACAGGCAGCACAGGCACTGCAGCACAGGGACTACAGAACCTTCGGGAGGCTGATGGTGGAGAGCCACAACTCCCTCAGGTGAGGATGACCCAGGATGCTGACAGCCCTTGTAGGCAGAGCTGGGGCAGGATCTGCAGCCCCCAGCATCGCTGCCACAGCAGTGACTGCACCGGGACACAAACTGGAGCTGTCGGTGGTGCAGTGGTTGTGCCCAGGGGCCAGGACAGGGCAGAGCACGGGTCTCCTCTCTCCAGGGATGACTATGAAGTGAGCTGCCCGGAGCTGGACGAGCTGGTGGCAGCAGCCCTGGAAGTGGATGGGGTTTATGGCAGCAGGATGACCGGGGGAGGCTTCGGAGGTTGCACGGTGACGCTGCTGGAAGCTGGGGCTGCAGAGAGAGCCCGGCAGCACATCCAGGTTTGTGGCAGAAAAGCCCCAGGAGACTGACTGAAAGACCCCAAGGGAACACTCAGGGGCACAGCACAGGGATGTTGAACTGTCACTCCTGAGCCATCTGGGATTGGTGGAACTCATCCAGGGGCAGCCCTGAGTCTGTGGATGCCACTAAGCTCTTGCAGGCAGTTCAGCACTGTGCCAGTGACAGGGCCCTGCCCCAGAACCTCATTGCATCAAGAAAGGGAGTGAAAAGGTACTAGGGGAGTTTCAGAAAGGCCAAATCCATCTACAGAGAAGTGATCTGAGCTGAGCTTGGGCACTGCTGAGCTGAACTCTGGCAGTTACAGCCCAGGAAAGGTCTCAGTGCCATCACCAGTGTTCCCTAACTCAGCACCTTGGCATGCACAGGTAGCTGGAAATGTCAGCAGAATGGGGCTGTCAGGACATGGGGCCTGTGAACAAGGCACAGTATCATTTTGCTGCTCTATGAGATCATGGTACACCCTGTAAATAGCTGGGGGAGGGGGAAAGAAGGGGCAGAGGAGGGTCTAAAATGAGAGAGAGTTACAATACAGTGAAGAGTGGAGGGTAGAGTGAGTGTGGAACTGACCAGCAGGGCCTTTCCCCCCAGCTCTGGCATCCCCCAGCCCCAGACCCCAGCCTTGACTGCTCTTCTTGTTTTTCAGGAGAAATACAGTGGAACAGCCACCTTCTACCTCACCAAGCCCTCGGGAGGGGCAAAGGCTCTGCCCCTGTAGAGGAGTGACCACCTCACCTGGGAACCTTGGGCTGGAATTGCCTCTCTCCCCAAGGCTGTCCCAAGGCGATCAGTTTGTCCATCTACATTTTTTGACTAATAAAAGCAAAACATTTGCACAGTTGTTCTGTGCCCACATGAGCCAAAAGCACTTGGGACTGTTCCTCAGAGGATACTGGTTTAACTCCAGTTTGCACTGGTGTAAGGAGCCATTACCAGGGCTGTGGAGGCCAGTAGAGCTGAAGTCACAGGAGGGGATGGCAGTGGAGGAGAAGCAGGCACTGACACGTGGCAGAAATTCCTGCTTGGGACTCTGCCTCTGGCCCCTACCCTACATCTGCTGCAGATGGAAGATAGTGTGGGAGGGATTTTTTAGTTTACTTTTAAAAAAAAACAACAATAAAGAGACAGAATATAGAGAAAATATTTATTGAGTGCAAGAGGAAGCCATCTGATCAAAGACCTGCCCTGGATCCAGCTTCAAAGACTGAAACAGCACCAGATTCAACAACCAGATGAAATTAAAAAAGACAGGCCTGGGTTAGTGCATGTGCAATGGGGAAGGCCTGATTCCCTTAGAGAACAGGATCATCTTTGGTTAAAATGCTTGGGAAAGTCCTTGTTTAGGCAGTTCTCAGTCTCTGACCCTGGACCACAAAGCCCAGGGAATGGGTCACAGAGTCCTTGTGCAGCAGGAGAGAAAATCCCAGACCCAGGCAAGAAGGGAGCAGGCAGGAGACAGCCTCAGGTCACTGGCACTTGCTCAGGAGAAATAAGTGCTTCTTGAAGGCACAGTGAAACCTCAGGGCTGGTGAAGGATCCCTTGAGCCAAGTTCAAAACTGACCCAGCTCCATCCGCAGTTGTGGAGACTCCTGTGGACTTGATTCACCCACATCCATCTTTGGCTGAAAGGTGTACAACCCTTCCCCCAGCAAAATAAAAAGCCTGAAGAGGAGAGGGAACTGTTGGTGCTGAGTTCTTCAGAGTCCAAAAGAAAAAAGGAAATTAAAAAAAGAAATAAAAAAAACCAAAACCACAAAAAAGCGCCAAGGTTCATTCTGAGGGGAGGCTGGTGATGCTGCCAGGGCCTGGGCAGCTGCTGCTTTGGGAAGAAAGCTCTAACCCAGAGCAGTGGCACCTGCTCCTCCAGGCAGGCTCCTCACCTGCTCCCATGCAGCTGGAACATGCCAGGAAAACCTTGCACTGCTCGGCAAGACAGGGAGTCTGCTTGGCAGAGGGCAGGGAGCTTCCAGGGATCCTGCCCAGCACTGGGCCATGAAGCCCAGCAGGGTTTCAGCTCAGCCCAGCCCAGTGTGAGAGGAGCTGAGGCTGGGGCTCAAGGAGGCTCAGACTTGTGCCTGTTGTTCCCAGGCTTGCTCTTCCTTTGTGTTTACTGATGGATCACAGGTCCCTCTATGGATGTTGCTGTTGGGCAAACAGTCTTTTAGAAGATACCCAACATCCCCTGCCCCGAAATCTCACTCTCTCCACGTCAGCTGTGTAAACAATCCCAGTGCAGTTCCCATCTTGGCCATCCCTCTCCCTCCTATGGGAAGCTCCCAGCCCTTCTGTGTCCAAGTGTTCCAGCTGGGGGATGCTCTGCAGAGAGTGGATCTGGCTCCTTGCAGCCTTCTAGTGGAGTCTCTGGGGCTGAAGGATACAAGGTCCAAGGCAGAGCCCACCACCCTCATCACAGGGTTCATGTGACCTTTGGATCAAACCCTTAACTCAATTCTTCCAGTTATTCATGTTTCCCAGCAGCCACAATCCCAGTGTGGCCTCCACATTCAGCATAGATCTCATCCACCTCCATTTTTTTATAAAATAATAAAATACATTTATATTTTTATATATATATACTATGAAAACTGTACAATATTGTATGCAAAAAAAAAATCAGAGGCCATCAAGTAATGCAACACAAATGAAAGGTTATTTTTTGCTATCGTGGTACCAAACGTCAGCAGCAAAGGACAGACACAAATAAGTGCAGTAAGAAAGCACAGGTTACCCCAAAACCCTACCTTGCAGCTCTCCTAAAAACCCCCACAGTGAACAAAACAATCATCTCCAGTGGATAGGTGAGTTGTCAGAGAGCCTGGAGCAATGATGGAAACGGTGACCCTCTATAAATCATGATTTTGACACCTGAGATCCTCTCAAAACTGAGGACCTGACAATAAAATCATTCTGTTCCATTTACCTGGGAAGGCTGAAGCCATGGAGTCACCCCAGTTTGTGCCCTGAAGGCTGAGGTTACACACCCAGCTGTGCCAGAGCTCTGAGTGTGCTGGGCTCCAAAGGAGAAGTCCAGAGCCTGGAGTGCCACAGAGGGTCTGTGCCCACAGGAGCAGCTGCCCAGGCACTGCCTGGATGAAGCACCCTTGAGTCATTCCATAAAATCCTGGCACCTGATCCCAAAAGTCCTGCTGGTGCTGGGCCTGCCCCAGCTCAGGCCTGGTAGAACTGCCTCTCCACCTGCTGGGTGAGGGTCCCGCTGGCCATCACGGTGCGGCTCACAAACTCCTGGGTCAGGGTGCTGCTGGAGTTCTCCACGTGCTGGGTGGTCACCACCATCCCATCTGCAAGGGGAAGGCACCAACTATGGGGTAACAGGGAACACGGGCTGCCCTGCCACGCCAGGCAGTTTGTTTTCCATCACAGAGAGTGCTATTTAAGGACCTCTCTACACCAAGTGACTCCGTGCTTTGCTATGTTAGCCAAGAGGATGGATCTCCTAACAGCTCCCAAACTCTCCGTGTTGCAGCATGAACCCATGAGCTCAAGTGGGACAACTACACTGATGAGAATAAAGATGCTTGTCCCACTGCTCTGTTTTTTCTGCTCTGAACAGATGGAACCTTGCAGGAAGAGCTATGATTTGGTCCCTAGTGATAGTTCTGGAGGACTCTTGTATACAGCATTCCTTCCAGGTCTGGGCAGCACGTGTGGAAATGACTGCAGCTCTCCCTGGGGCAAAGCAGGAACACGATGTAGGAAAAGGGCTGACCCTCTTCAAGCCCATCTGATGGACCCTCCTCCCCTGCCTTTGGCACTTGAGGTAAAAGCAGCCTCAGACCTTTGGACAAGCAGAATTACCCTTTGTTTTCTGAGGGTTGCAAAGCAACAATGAGCCCCTACCTGTGAAGTGGGGATCCAGAGAGGAATGGCTGATGCTGCTTTTGGTGGTATATTCAGTGGGGAATTTGTAAACTTCTCTCATGTACTGCTGTCCTCCAAACTGGGAGAAAGCACCTGGGGAGAAGGAAAAGGGACAAGTCAGTCAAGAAATAACAAAGAACTTCCAACTCCTCAGCCCTGCAGAGTGAGCACCAGCAATCTTAGAAATTTTCCCTTGTCAGAGCCAGGTTCAGGAGGAACTGGGAGGACTGGGAAAGTCTCACACCTGGGCAGTAAGAGGCTGCCTCCAGGTATTTGTACAAACAGGCAGAAGTTTCACCATAAGTTAAACACTGGCAGGTGTTCCCTCAGTCAATGCACCAGGACTGGGGCAGTGCTCACCAGGCACAGCACTGCCTTCATGGAAAACTGTCCCAATGTCTTTTCACGAAGCATGGAGCCACCACCAGAGCTGGGAAGTGACTGCAGGAGTTGTGTTCCCTGCTCTGAGAGGTTTCTCTTTGCACCTCCACAAGGACACAGAACTGTACCTCTGTCCTGAGATTCAATGGTGATGAGGCCTTCTCTCTCTGGCCCAAAGCCTTGGGTGGTGTTGGCTTGCACTTTGAACTTGTACGGGACATTCTCACTCAGGTGGGGCACAGTCAGGGTGGTTTCCAGGTTGTCTCCTTCAACATAGATTGTCCTGGGCTCCCCTAATCCACAGAGACACAGAGTGGTGAAGACAGACCAGAGTGATGGTCCCTCCAAACACACTCCCTTCCCAAATCTGCTGCCTCAGCTTCCTCTGAGCTTTGTACAGCCCACAGGCTGTAGGATTACACCCACTTCTACTAAGGGTTAAAACAATCCCATTTCACTACAGTGGGGAACCTCAACAACCAACCTCCACAGGGTTTTGGCTGCAATAATCAACAGGTCCTTTCTTTTCCCACCACATTTGTTAGACCAGACCACACAATGGCACAAAGTGCCAGCTCCCAGGCCTGGAATCAGCCTCATGTCCCCACCTTGTCTGCACTGATGTGAGCAAATAACTCTTTTACTGGTCCCAGCCAAAATGCAGCAGATTGCTGCCTTAGCTGGAAGTATCTTGTGCTCTACACAAGGGAGCTGTGCTGCCTTGGCCTGACACTGTACCTCCTCCATGCAGCATCTCACAGGTGATCCTGTAGCCCAGGATGGGCCCATTGGGCTCCCGGGGTCTCTCCCAGCTGAGGTGCAGAGAATCTGGGCTGAGGGCAGTGAAAACCAGCGGTCCAGGGGCACAGGGGGTGCTCAGGGTGAAGGGAGTACCTGCAAGGGCACAGGGGACACATCAGAATCACAGCAAAGGGAGCCTGGGAGAGATCTGCACAGAGCATTTATGGAATGAATTTGGCTCAACTCTCTGGACAACAAGTGTGAAGTGAATGTGAGGGGGGAGAAGGTCCTGTTCAAAAAGTGGAGGAAGGAAAGGAGAGCTGAGGATGTGCAAGGAGAGAGAAAACAGCAGCCAGCACTACAGACACCAGCACAGGCCCCGGTGCCACCCTTCTGTCCCCAGCCACCTCACCTGGCACGGGACTGAGCGGGCTCTGCGGGTCCACCTGGGACTCGATGGTGATGACTCCCTCCCTCTCAGGGCCCCAGCCCTCCTCGCTCTGCGCCTTCACCTTGAAGATGTAGGAGTGGTTGGGCAGCAGGTCCTCCACCACCACTGAGTTCTGGCTGGGGTTGGGGATGGTGATCCTGTGCACCTCTCCTGGGACACGCAGGGAAGAGGACATCACATTGCAGGCACAAAGAGCCACAACTTCCACCTAAAGTCTGTCTCAAACAGGCCATTCAGGGGCCCTCCCCAACCATCTCCATCCCACCTTACCACCAACAATGGGTAGCACAGGACAAGATGGCTTTCCAAAAAAAGGCTTGGGACAAACAACAGCTTCTTGAAAACTCAAGGAGTTTCAGACAAAAGAATTATGTTTTCACTAATACTGCCCTGAGATTCATTTAAAAATAAGCTATTTTCATTTCAATCCTTCTTCCAAGTCCCACGTGTTGAAAAAACAAAATTCAAGATGTTTGGGCTGATGGAGAGAATCAGCCAAAGGGGTTTTTTTTTGGAGGAGAGACAATTCTACAAGCAACTCCAGGAATTACTCTCCTGTTAGGAGAAACAGGGAATGAAAGCTGTGGGGTGAGCTGCAACATTTCCTGCACAGAAAGAAGGCTCCACAAGAAGCAGATTTAGGACCCTGAATCCCAGAATGCCTGAGGCTGGAAGGCACCTCTGGAGATCATCTGGTCCAATCCCCCTTGCTCAGAGCAGGGTCATCCAGAGCCAGAAGACCCAGAGCAGACTCTCCACCACCCAAAACTCCCACCAACCCCTCAGTGGCTGCTCACTGACCTCCGTTGAGGAGCTGGTACTGCACACTGTAGCCCTGCACCTCCTTCTCGCAGCGTGGCTCCTGCCAGCTCACCTTCAGGGACGTGGGGCCCAGGGCAGAGAACACCAGGCGGGTGGGGGTGTCAGGGATGCCCAGCGCCTTCCTGGAGTCTGAGGCAGAAAGGGAACATCAGGCTGGAGATTTTGGGGATGGGGACTAAGGTGGCTGGGGGAGAGGAGGGAGTGGCACACACAAACATGGGATGGTCCCGATGGTTCGCGGAGCACACGGTGAGATGTCACCTCTGCAAGCTGTCCTGTCATGAGGGGGGACTGGCTGGCTCTGCACAGCCACAGGGATGTCCCACAGTCCCAAGGGTGCAGAGCTTGGGTGGGACAAGTTAATGTAAGCTTCATGCCCATGTGGCAGAGAGCCCAGAGAAGGGGCCTGGTGCTGGCTGTGACTGTCCTCACCCCTAGGCACCCTGTCCAGTCTGCCAGAAGCTTCATAGACTTCATCAGGTGTAGGTTAATTAAGACTGGCCCTAATCTACAGCTAAATCAGCCCTCCAGGCCCTGTTCATGTGGCCTGGGACCACATCTGGGTGCTCCTCAGCTCGTCCCACTGGGACTCAAGGCTCACAGAGAGCACAGCACCCTCCCAGGTGACACTCAGGGACTGAAGCCCCTCATTGACAAGGAGCTTGCAGAGGGACATCTCATAAGGAGCACACGTTCTCCCCAAGAGTTCTCCAAAGGCCTGTGGAGTGAGACTGAGGAGAAGAAGCTCGTTAGGAATGAAGAGAACGGAGACAATGGGTTGATCAGACCACAGTGGCAGCAGTGGTGGTGAATCAATCCAGGTGGGTTGAAACCTGCAATTCACCTGCAAATGGAAAGGTGATGTGATGGAGGCACAGGCTGGGTCAGAAGGAAGATCAGCACAGCAGACAGCAAGCCATGGAGAGGAGGTTTGGGGTGAGCAGTGGATGGCAGCAGCTCATGGATGGACAGTGGCTGGGCTGTTATGGGATGTGTGGCTGGGAGGAAACACTGGACAAGCTGTACCTATGTACTTGCACATCCCTGCGGACCCATCAGCCATGATTATAGAGTCCCGACAGCCAATGCTGGGGTAGTAACCCTTCACCTTTGCCCTGCTCCTGAAACCCACGTCCCGGGGCCGGAGGAGGGTCCTCCCAGCATCTTCATGGATGGGAGGGAGGAGTGTCCCTGGGTAATCTACAGAAGTGGTGCAAGAAGAAAGAGAAAAACACCATTGGAGATTTCAGAGTAGCTTCAGCCCAGGCTCCTGCACAGGTGACTTTTTAAGGCTCAGGTTTGAAGAATCTTTAAACCACCTTCTGTCAGCACCAGCTGATTGACACACGTGGAGCTGAAAGGCAACCACACTGCTGGATAGAGTGAGGAGAAGAGACATGTGCTTTCCCTGGAGTGCTTCGTGGTGTGAGGATAAGGATGGAACTCCCTTCCCTGATTACCCTGCCTGTGAGGTGAACCCTTTCCAAACTGGTCTGGAAGCAGAGGAGCCTTAGCAAAGCACCAAGACATCAATAGTGGGGACATGACCTTCTAGACCTGCAGTTCATAGGCCCCCTTAGCTGTGAGCACAGTCCTCACCCCACGAGGACTTCAGGGTGCAGGTCCAACGACAGCCATGGGGATGGAAGGGAAGGACAGGTCCCGTTCCTGTGGTACTCACCGTGCCCCATCAGCACTGTGGAGTGGTCTCTTGTCAGCGAGGAGCTGCCCATCACCCTGTGCTCCTGGTGCATGTGGGAGCTCAGCTGGTGGTAGCTGGTGTTTGCTGTCCTGGTCAGGGTGCCACTGCCACTGCCAGGGAAGGAGAAGTCCACCCGGCCATTCAGCAAGTGCTCTGTGGAAGAGGGCACACCATGAGGAATGTGGCTGTGGACAAAGCTACTGCTCCACTTTCCGTGGGGAGGAAGGAGGAGGCATCATGGTGCACCCCTCTGCCTTGGCTGAATCCCAAGTTCAGCCACTCTGGAAGGTGATTTTGGAATGCTACATCTAGAACAAGCCACAAAACCCAACACAAGACACAGAAAGAGGTAAACAAAGACTTCTCCCTGCACCAGACACACCCATGGTGCCCAAGGTAACTCCAGACCTCGGCCTTGCTGGGGCACTGCCTTGTGGTTCTCACCACATTCTCTCACATCTCCTCTTAGACGCACGCACTGGTTTCAAATTTTGCATTTTAAAATAAGGTGGAAGAAGGAAAATGGCCCTTTATGGAGGAGGTTTCTCCAGATCTCATTCTGGATCCCATCTCAGCTGGATCTGAAAAGCAAACTCCGCTCCGTTGTTCTGGTACTTGACAAACAAATCCCCATCCCTTCCCAGCAGGCCAGGAGAGATCAGCCACCTACGAGATAGTGATTTCTGTTTAACAGTCCAGCAGATCTGCCCCAGAAGCTCTGGGCACTTAATTAAGGTGAAGAGCTGCCCTTGGAGGTGGCACCCAGCAGGTATCATCTGAGTTTGCTCCTGCCTTGAAGGTCCAGCCTTTGGTAGAAGCAACTTGCTAGCAGGCTCCCAAGTCCGTGCCGAGATGGGGGTTACCTTGACACTCGTGTGAGCAGACACACCAGGACAAGGTTTTGAAGCAGATCACAGCAACACGAGGGTGGGCACACAGGGGGAGGCAGGGGACACGCAGCCCCATCCGCTGTCCCCTCGGCACAAAGCAGGACGAGACAGGACCCTCAGTGCCGTAACGGAGCCGTCCTTCACCTGCTGGGGGCCGGGGCGTCCCGCTCCTCCTCACACTGCCCGGAGCCGCAGCGCCGTCCTCCTCGGGGAGGAGCCCCTCGGTGTCTGAGGAGACGCGGCTGCTGCCAGAGAGGCGGGGAATGGTTTCGGGTGGGAGCTTCCAGGTGATGCGGCGAAGGTCCAGGTCTTCTCCCAGCAACGGCACAAATTTCCACCTGGAGCCTTTTGGGACAACGCAAGCACTGGTGTTGGCACGGTCTGCAGGGGTCAGGGTGGGCCACCCACCACCTCCGTGCTGCTTGCTGGGGACAGGAAGGGACAAGCACCGGTGGGGAAGATGCCTGTTCACAGCCCGTGTTCCAAGAGTGAGCTGAGGAGTTCAGGAGGTGCAACCATCTGGTAGGTGGAGAATGATGGGAGCGTGACACGCAGCGGGTTTCCCAACCCCTGGACTGTTGTCCAGCCCTGTGTCCATCGTGACAAAAGGTGAGATTCTAAGTCCCACCACACACCTGTCCCTGCACGAAGAGTCTGCAGCAATTGTCCTCTGCTCAGAGAGGTTTCATCACGCCTTGATGTGCACTCAGGGTGGTTGGACTCCTGATGTTCCTGTCTCCTTGCTCTCTGAAAAGACCAGGGACTCACCCTTGGGTCCCAGGCCCTGGAGAACTCTCCAGAGAAGATCTTACAAACACACCTCATCATTTCACTTATGGCTCATGTCCCAACATAAGGCCAGGGATTCAGCTTCATTCAGAAAGTGAAGGGATGGAGGAAGAGAGGCCAGTGCCTTCTCAGCACTGCTGAGTTCCCTCCTGTTGGCTTGGCCTAGACCCCGAGCATCCAAGGGACTCAGAGGTCTGTGCCTTTGCTGGCGCTTGTTTGCTGATGTTAACTCTCGTGGTCCAGCCAAATGGCAACAAAAAGGGAAGATGAACATGGAGGGCCACGAAAAGCTCCTCTCCCACCCCACACTGGGATTTCTCTTTGCCCCATGGCTACAACAAGGAGGCACTGGCCTCATTTACACTGTGACCAGCCAAGTGGTCCCGTGGATGCAGCTACTGAGCTTTGGAAAGGCTGATGTCCACCATCTCCACAAATTGGATCTCCCCACCCCTGAGAGATGGAAAGGAGCTGTGATGCTCATTTCTGAAAGCTGCTGTTAAGGAAAACAAATGTTAGAAATTACTTTTTCAAACTCAGAGACACAAACCTGAATCATCAGAGACACTGGGCCTCTTGCTGCCAGCCGGAGAGCGGAGCACATCTGCACTGTACATCAGGTAACTGTCATAGTCCTCACCTCCCTCTGCATCGATGATAGGGACGTCAGGGATGATGGGGACTGCAGGAGAGGTGGAAAGTGCCATCAGACAAACAGCAAAAAAACCCACACAAGTAGCAAAAAACCCGCTCAGTGCTCAGGCTGGCCCTCAGCATTCCCAGGATGGCGGGAGCAGCAGAACGAACAGGAGGTGGGGAAGCAGCTGGGGTGATGGGGACCTCTCCCCAGCACTGCTCCTGTCCCTGTGCCCCCTGCCCAGGCTGGCACTCACTGGACATGGGGCGCTTGGGCTGCGTGGCGAGGTTGATGGTGGCTTCTCTCTGGGGCCCCCAGCCCGCGCCGTTCCGGGCCTTCACCGTGTAGCGGTAGGGCTGCGACTCCCGCAGGTTCTCGATCAGCACCGAGCGCTTCCTGGGCTCCTCAACCAGCACCTTCTTCACGGGCCCAATGGGCACTGCAAGGCACGGGCACGCCTGTCACCCCCCGGGCACAGAGGACCCCACAACACCCCGCACTTTGGTGCCAGGATACAGCCCGGCTCCGGGAGAAAGCGCAGCAGCTCTCTGGGCTGCTCATAACAAGCAGCATCATCTCAGGGTAATTCCCAAACCTAATGCTGAAGTCGACCTCCAGGAGAAGTCTTCTGTTGCTGGTATGTCACAAATAACACCTTCCTGGCACCCCACCCCTTTATATAGACCTACAAACTATGTTTTTGAGATGAAAAACAACATAAAACACTATGGAAGTGAATGGGAACAGAGTTTTCTGGAATTTTCAGGGTTAAATCCTGACTGGCAATTTTTCCGTGCTCTTTTCATCAAGAAATGACCCATCCAAATCCCAGTTCTCAAAAGAAACATGCTTGGAGCTGTTCTGGCTCTGCTGCTGTGGTTTGGGACTGCCCAGCCTGCAGAAAATGACCTCCAGCCCCTCAGCCTGGCTGGACTGTCCCATCCAAAAATGAACTCTTACCGTTGTCATCATTGACAAGCCCATAACTGACTTCGTAGGCCGTGATCACCCCGTTGGTTTCTGCAGGCTCAGCCCAGCTCAGCTGGGTCACGGTGGAAGACACAACATTGAAGGCCAAGCGCCCGGGCTCGCTGGGCACTGGGAAAGGAAAAGCAAAGGGTTCCCATCACTGCCAGCCAGGACACAGTGGGTGCCCAGATCACCACTGGGTTGCAGTGGGAGACACTCAGTCCTTGACCCCAAGACCACCAGAAGCTCAGAGCTGGAGCCCTGACCCCGGTGCTGGGTGCAGAGGTATAAACTTGCTCCCCCATGGAGGGAAGGAAGGTGTGGGGTCACTCACCCTCCTCCAGCGTGCGGCAGCGGATGATGTCCGAGTAAGTCCCTTCTCCCATGGCGTTGTAGGCACAGACTTGCATCTCGTAGTCACAGAAGGGGTAAAGGTTTGTCAGCTCTGCTGATGGGGTTTTCACATCAATGAGATGGGCTTCTGACTCAGGGTCTCCCTGGATCCAGTATTTCACCTGGCAAAGCAAGTGCAAGCCGTGATTCCTTCAGATCCTCACGTAATACATGAGAAATTCTTTGTCTCTTACTAAATCGGCTCTGGGAACTGTGTTGTGACATTCCTCTGAAATGGGAGGCCAGGACAGTCTGGGCACTTCATCATAAGTGATGGAACTGGAGATGAAGCCACCAGGAATCGCATATCCCTCACCCACCCCGCAATGGTCCCTCAAGGATGGAGGGGAGCAGAAGGGGTGAACTTGCTCCCTCTTTTGGGTGCGTGCTTGGACCCCTTCAGTACAAATGTCTGTGTGAAACACCTGCAGGAGGGGCCCACACTCTTCCCTGGGATCCACTCACCCCTTACCTTGTACCCCAGGGGTTTTCCCGGTGGAGGAAACCAGTTGAAGGTGATTTCCCTGGAGCTGAGGGCACGGGCATTGGGATTAAGTGGTGCACTCAGGCGGCCTTTGGGGGACTGGGGAACCTGGCCCAGGCCAGTCATCGAGGGGACACCATCCACCAGCTCTGCAGACAAGAAAGTTTACATCACTGCCAGTCCTCCCCCTTGGATGAAAAAAGAAGGAAGTGTGCCTCTCTCAGCACTGCCATGCTGTGATAAATACTTTATTTATGTTTTTTGACCCACTTGATGACAATTTTGCTTGTCCAGCCACAGGAACTACCACGCACCATTCATGGCAAGTCCTACCTCTCCCTTTTTTTAATGACTTTTCACTCAATTCCCAAGGAAAAGGAATTAATTTCTATTCTATTTCCCTTATCGAGGGAGACGATTCACCTTCTCCCCACCCACTGACTATTCCCACTCGTGCCTCTAGAGGGGGACCCAAATCTACCAGTCAGAGCCGGAGGAACCTCGCTGCGGCTTTTGGGGCGAGGATGGAACTCTGCGCACTACATCGGGGTGGGCTGGTGTGGGGAGGAGGTCCCACAGCCCCCACAGCCGCTGTCGCTGCCCGGCTGCCAGCCCCTACCTGGGTCAGCGATGGTCACCGTGGTCTGGGGGTAGCGGCCGATCTTGGCGCCGTACTTGGGGTGGAGGAGGTCGATAGCAAATTGCTTGAGTTGGCAGCTGTTGAGGAGGGTGTCTATCTCTGTCAGCTCCAGCAAGGGCACCTGCACCTCCTTTCGGGTCTCCCCAGGCTGGAAGACCAGTTCGCCCTCTGTGAATTTGTAGTCCTGGAGGAGAAGGGAGAGGTGTGTTCAGGGTGAGGCTGGATGGGGCTCTAGGCAACCTGGACTTGTGGAAGGTGCCCCGCCCCACGGCAGGGGGGTGGAATGAGATGATCTGTAAGGTCCCTTCCAACCCAAACTGTTCTGTGATTACAGCCTGCAGTATCCACGAGGAGACTCCTAAAGAGTTTCCCCTCATCTCCCAGTCAATCCTCATTTCCCTCCCCGTGCCCACAGCTCCAGGGGCAGCTGATGCCCTCTGCCTCAGGCACAGGCATCCTCTCAAGTCCTCCCTCCCCAAGGGAGCAAGGGATGGAGAAGAATGTTTACCCTCGTACTGACAGCAAGCCTTGAGTCCCCTCTGTCCCACCCACATCCTGATAACCCCTCCCAGGCTTGTCCTTTTCCCAACCCTACGTTCTAACTCCTTCCTGCCTGCCAAGGCCAGGAGCACCACCCTTACCCTGCCATCCTTGGCAGTGAGATCCCGGGTCCTGTAGGTGACTTGGGATTTCCCGTTGTCGATGATCTCCCGAAGGACAGGGATCTTGGCCAGCTTGTCAAAGCGGCTGTGGGAATAGGCTGGCTGCAGGAAGGTGATGAGGCTGCTGGCTGGAAGGGGCAGAAGAGAAGGAATGTGTAGAGCAAATACACGAAGGATTGTATCCCAAACACTCAGGTGTTCTCCCTGAACAGAGTTCCAGTCACCCACGGGTGTAAACTGTGCATGAAGTATCACTGCATGGGCTGGAGACTTCCTCACTTCCCATTTGTGCTCCCTGCTCATAACAGCCAGGTGGAAGCAGAGGGAAAGTGCTGGGGACATCAGCACAATAACATCACAGGTTCTGCTTCACGCCAGCACTCAATGAACTGGTGCAGCAGAGGAATGCGGTCAGCTCACAATCTGTCATGGAACTGGCAGCATCTAAACTTGTGATGGTCGAATGTTTCTGTCAGCAGGGAAAATGACCCTCCTTTGGAGGCATTACAGGACGCCCCAGTTTAGACTCAGGTGATTCAGAAAGGAGCCACCAAGCAAGTGTCTGCTCTGTGGCCCGGGGGTGCTCAGATACGCAGACTGTGCCTTACAAACCACATCAGTCTGGACACAGGACACACAAACACCTTCACACAGTCACAGCCCTTCACCTTGTTCTTTGATGATGGTGATGTTGACAACCCTGCGCCCGATCTTTGCGATGCCGTTGGGGACCTCAATGGCCTCCACCTGCAGCTGCTTCTCATCATCATCATCGTCCCTGATAAAGAGCGGGACACGGACGTCCACCAGCTCCACAGCCTCTTGGAACTCCACCATTCCCTGAGCATCTGGGGGAAAGGACAAGGGTGAGAGGTGGGAAGTAACACCCTGTACCCAGGCAGGAGCCAGCTCTGGGCTCTGCTCCCTACCTTGGTCTGAGGTCACAGTGTAATAACCCGGCGCAACCTTCAGGTCATTAAAAGCCTCGTGGGAAACGTGTTTCTCCACCACTTTGATGATGTCTGGCTTGGCTGAGTAAGGGGCAGTGAGCACTGTGTCCACAATGGTGTGATCCTGCCTGGGAAGAGGGAAGGGAAAAGCAGGTGAGAGCTGAGATCAGGGTAAGTCATCTCACACAGCAGCTGGGGGGCCAGTGAGTGTGTGGGGCACTCAGTCACCCCACACGTGTGTGTACAAAGGAGAGAGAAGCTGCAACAGAGACCTGCAAATTCCTCTTACCTTTTCCCAGAATTGGGCTGTAACCTGGGGGAATAAAAAAAAAAACAACAAAACCCAAATCAGAGTGACTAAAACCCTCAGAGAGACAAAGCACTGTGTGAATCACAGCCCTGTGCAGGTCTGAGCTGCAGCACTGCCCTGTGGGTGCCAACCCATCCCGCAGAACCCCAGCACAAGTTCCCTCCTGCCCAGCTGCTCCCTCCTGCCCTGGGTTTCCCAATGCAGCAAGGAATGTGCCCACAGGGGAGATCACATCTGGATCAGGCTGTGGGTAGGAGATACCACTCCCTGCTCAGCACTGGCATCCCCAAATTCCTCCCGGCCTGCACCAGGCACTCCTAAGTTTGCATCAGGCTGAAACTTTTGAAGCCAGTGGGAATTCTCTCACTGAGCACCATGCCACCAGGATTTGTTCCTACTGCTCCAAAGCCAGACTCAGCTGAGATCTCCTCCACAGCTGGGTGGGCTCTGCTCTGCAGCCCTGGGTGGGTGAAGCACCACACACAGGCTCGTGTCACAGACCACGCTCCCTCCCGGCATTGCAGATTTCACACCCCAGCCCTCTGGTCCACCCCATCATCCGCAGTGCCCTGGAGGAGCCTCTCTCCTACTGACTCACCTGAACTTGGTCTGCTGGACCTTGTGGCAGCCTGGAATGTGCTTGAAAACATCATTCAGCTGCAAGGAGAAAGAGGGACTTTCACAGCGTATCCCTCACTGAACAGGGATGTGCTCAGCAAGCAGATGCTGCTGCCACAAAACACAGGAACCCTCTGACCACCCCAGGCCCTCCTCCCTCACCTTCCCACACTGTTTCTTCCCAGGACATGGCAAGGGGCTGCAAACTGAAACCAAACAGGAGCTCCAGACCACATGCCCCAAAGCAAACCCGAAATCCCAAGGACATGCTTTGCTAATTCTTACAACTGCGACCTTAAAAATTGTGCTTTCTCACAAAAAGAAGGAAAACTGCTCCTTCCTTTCAATAGCTGTGGGTTCCCAGGGAAGGGGCACTGCCCAGCCTCCTGTATATGGCTGTCCCCAAGGCCACCCCGAGCCCCCCTTGTGCCCAGGCTCCTACGTTCTCTTCCACTTCCTTGCGAAGCTGCTCGCACTCCCGGGTGTCCGGTTTCACCAAGTTCTGCGTGAAAAGCCGGGCCAGCCTCAGAGACAGCCCGTAGGGAACTGGAAAGAGAAATTCCCAAATTAAACTCCGTCCTTCTTGGTCAGAGGAATAACCCACCCAGGAGCTGGAGGCGCGGGGACACTCACTGAGGTCCTTGGGGTTGGTGGCAGCGGGGGAGGCGACGCCCTGCTTGTGGACATTGTTGTGAATCTTCCAGCGGACCGTGTCCCGGCCCTTGAGGGAGCCGCTGCGCACCAGGGGCGTGTCCAGGTGGTCGGAGGACATGAGGCTGTGGCGCAGCATGTAGTGGTCCTCCTTGAAGCCGACGGTGCGACCTACAGAGCCAGGGGCGGGGTTAGAGCCTGGGCACACTGGGACAACGCCAGTTCCCACCCCCAGAGATTCTGTTCTGGGGGATGTTTGAAGTTTTCACCATGCTGAGGGTGTTGGGATGTCAGGAGGGGAGTGGGATGGAGGAGAACACATGTCACCAGCTGAGCATTACAAGGTCAGGGAGAGCCAGCAGGGCATCCCAGGGTGTGGGGCAGGCAAGAAACAGTGGATCAGCAGCTCCAGGACTCCTTGGCTCAGGCTCTCTGCTAGGAGCTTTCTCCCTGATCCACCTCTCAGCTCAGAGAGGAGGGATGCTCATCCCAGCACACCCCCAAACCCAGGAAGGCAGTGCACCCCACAGATCCCTTCCCCCCAGGACCAAGGGCTGGTACCTCGTGCACAGCAGGGAAGCAGGGCCAGGCAAGCCTAGAAAACAAATGGCCAGAGACACAATCACTTTGTGGCCAAGGACAAAACCCCTCCAGGCCTCCATCAGGGAGGATCCACATCAGCAGGGATGTGCAGGCAGTGGGTGGATGGGGCTCTCAAGCTGATTTCAGCCAGATGAGGGAAATCTGGCTAAAATTTCACCAGCCACTCATGTCCACAATAGCAGAGGGTTGGATACCACAGGGACATCCCCTGCCAATCTGGCCATGCTGGAGGCTGGGTGGATTCTGGAAATTTGTCTTGGTTTTGGCTATATCTGGTTCTCTCCCTGGGCTGGGGAAGCCAGCTGAGACACTCACCTTGCAGCAGGCACAGAACTTCCAGCAGAGCAGGAGCAGCAGCCCCAGGAGCAGGATGAGGAAGATGAGCAGTGGGATGAGCCAGAGGAAGCTCCCAGGTGGGCACTCTGCAAGTGACAGACATGTCACCCCCAGGCATCAGCCCCGGGTGGGGTGTGCAGGGAGGGAGCAGGGAGGCAGGAACAGAGGGGAAAGGCTGGACCACAGCTCTGTGAGTGCTGGAGCAGCCCAGTTAACCTTGGCAGTGCCTCACAATGAGAAATGCTGTTCAGGGAGGGCCAGCACACCTCTGCCCACACCCAGCCATACCGAAGGGCTGTCCAGCACCTTGCAGCAATCCCTGCCCATAGCAGTGGGGGAAAGGCTCTGATCTCTAAAGGTCTCCCTGAGGGTGCCACACTCCACCCCTTGCAGTTCATGTGACAGTGTCACCCACCCGTGTCACACAGCAAAGTGGGCAGGGAGGTGCTGCCAGCAGCTGACCCTGCCCAGGGACACAGCAAAGGGACAAAGCAGGGATTGGAGGCAGCGTGGAGTTGGTCACTCTGATCCAGATCCCAGGCTGGACATCCCCTGCTCCTCCCACCTCCCTGCTCACCTTTATTCTTCTGCACACGGACAGTGGTGTTGGGGAGGACACTGGGGTCTCCCTCCAGGGTGTAGTGGTAGGTGCAGTCATCATCCTCATCCTGGAAGGAGCAGTACTCGCCAGCCTCCTCTGTGGGGAGAGGGAACACGGCTGTGAAGTCACCAGGGCCAGGAAAGACTTGGGGAGCAGCCCTGTGTGCACACACACACAGAGCAGGGCACACAGGAGACACCACACATGTCTGCACCCAGCTCTGCTTCTCATGTTACCTTTCTTCAGCTCCTCCACCATCTGGATCTGGAGGTGGCAGGAGCTGCAGTTCCCTTTGAGGTTGCCTGTCCCCCAGGTCTGGCAGCGGACGCAGTCCCGGATGCTCTCACACACAGCCTGGAAGCCCTGGGCAGAGGAGGGGTGGGATGGTCAGGGACACCCTCAGGAGTGAGGGAGGACACAGCCTCTGAAAGGCAGAGCTGGAGAGGCAGCTCCTCATCCCAGAGTCAGGGCAGGGTCCAGGTCAAAGAGAGAAGCCACAGAGAACAAGCAGCTAATGAAGGATTTATAAGCCCAGTTGGTTCCACAATCTTTTATACCAACAGCCAGCATTGGGGCAGCAATTAGATCTTCTCCAAGGGTTGCAGTGGCCTTTCCAAAACATGATCAAGCCAGCTTTCTCCATCCCCACTGTGGGATTAGCCCATGTTTGTCAATGAGGAAATCAAATATGTTCAAGACCAGGTTGGGTGGGGCCCTGAGCAACATGATCTAGTGGCAGGTGTCCCTGCCTGTGGCAGGGAGTTGGAACAAGATAAGTTTTAAGGTCCCTTCCAATCCAAACCAGTCTGTGACTCTATGAAATGAGTTTTTTCCCCATCTTGAGGCAAATCACAACAAGCCACAAGCTGAGCCTCGAACCTCTGCCCATTATCAGGGTGCAGATAAACACAGACAGACTCTCAATAGTTGCTGCTGGTGAAGAGGAGGGGAAAGAAAGCCTGTGGCTACAAAGCAGCTCCCAGGCCAGCCCCTTCCTGGCCACAGGACAGGTGAGACAAACCCTTGCTTAGGATTTTATTCCTGACTGAGATGTGCCTTCATCTCTGCTTTGCCTTTCTTCCCTGGAGGCTCTGCATGGGAATAAGTGATAAATCCAGAGGGACTCACCAGGGAGTAGCTGATTTCACAGGTGGAGCTGGTGTACAGCGAAGCCATGTCACAGATGCATCTGCCACATTCACACCTCCCGTGGTTATTGCAAATGCCCTGGGAGAGAAGAGGTGACAGCCTGAGAGTGGCACTGGGAGTCAGGAAGGCATCTCAGTGACATCCAGAGACACTGGAACAACTCCTACAGCCCTGCCTGGAGCAGGGTTCCCTGGGGAGGGCGGGGCAGGACCTACCCCTCGGCTGTCGATGCAGGTGTCATTGCTGGTGGGACATTCACAGCCCGGCCCCTCCCAGCCGCTCTCACACACGCAGGCGCCCCTGGAGCAGCGGCCACGATCTGGGGGGAGAGCAGGGATTGATTACCTGGCTTCCAGCGCTGTGCTGCAGACAGACCCCGCAGCATCCTCCCTGCACGGCTGCAAGCGCAGAGCCCCTGCAGCCCATCGCTGGTCACTCAACACCACCGTGCCAGTGCCAGCAGTCCAGGACACCCTGTCTGTGCCCCCAGGCCCGGCACATCCCCCAGCTGGGGGGGGTCAGGGGGGCTCTCACCGTTGCAGAGGAAGCCGGAGGTGCGCGGGCACTGCAGGACGTCGAACTCGCAGAAGGCGCCGTCGAAGCGCGGGGTCTGCTCCTCGGAGTAGCACTGGCACTTCCCGCACAGGCACTCGCCCCGCCCCGAGCACGGCTCCGCGTCCCCGGGCCGGATGCAGGCTTCGTTGTTGGGGGATGACGCCGGGGAGCAGTCGCAAGTGTCCCCTCGCCTGGGGACAGAGACGGTGCTGAGAGAGGCAGGAGCAGAGCGCAGCACAGCCGGGTCCTGGGCAGGATGCCCAGGGCAGGAAGGTGTGTCACTGTGGGTCCCCAGACATGGCAGGGACCCTGGCACAGGTGTGGATCTGGACACGGTCCTTACCAGCCCGGGTGGCAGATGCACTGTCCGCACACAAAGTTCCCATGAAAACTACACTTGGGTGAGTCCAACTCTTGTTCCTGGAAGTGGAAAGAGAAGAGGCACTGCTGAATAGGCCCAGCTGCCCCCAAGACCATTTCAGGAATCAGAAGGGCAGATCCAAGGGCAAAGCTTTGCCCTGGAGACCAAGCTCTGCCATAGGACATCACACTCAGCTTGGAACAGGCAGTGATGGAGGTCTTGGCCAGGCTGAGCATCACTGAGGGGTCGAGCAGGACCCGCATGCATCAACCAAAACATTCCCACCCCAGGCTGGCCAGGAGAAGGACACCTCTCTGCATGACCCCACCTGTTCACAGGGACACACGTCGCAGATGACAGCAGCTGACACCTTGAGGCTGTCGCTCAGGGACGTGGCTGTCACACGGATGTCTCTCTCCCGGTCGTCCTTGGGGAGGCTGCAGACGTGCTGCCCACCAACGTACTCAAGAGCCTTCAAGTGCATCCGGAACTTGCTCTAAAGGAAGGGACACACTGCAGGGATGAGGCAGCTCTGCTGGACCACATCCCAGCTGGACACGGAGAGCTCATCCCCTCACACGTGCCTTCCCTCTGCTGCCATACGAGGGCTTACCACTTTTCCACGGGTGATGTGGAAGGAACCGGATTCTGTCTTTTCAAATACTGAGGAGGTGAAGTCTGTCTTCAGGGCTTTGGGGATGAAGTCAGCCCGAATGTCCATCTTGGAGCGGATGCGCTGGGTGGCAGAGGATAAACACAAACGTTTATTTTCAGCCGTACCCTCTGACCACTCCGTGGCCTGCTCCAGAGGGGCCACATCCTGCCTTCTGCCTGCTCTCCTGCCCAGGAGGTGCCCACCCTCTGCCCGCCCTGGAAGCCAGAGTGAAGGTCCAGAGAGCACCGTTACCTCAAAGGCTGTGCGGAGCAATTCCACAATGTTGGAAGAGTCTTCCTGGAGCACCCCGATCTCAGAGATGGGGAAATACTTGTGCAGCTTCTGCAGAGAGACAGGAGCTCCCTGAGCCAAGGCCTTGAGAACCCTCCTCTATCATGGGAGTGGGCTCTGCTTTGAGCAGGACTTGGACCAGAGACCTCCAAATGTCCCTTCCAACTGAAATTACTCTCCGGCTCTGTGCCTTCACTGCTTTACAAGAAGAAGAAACCAACACAGGGAGACCTCTAAGAGCCCAGATTCCTGCACCCATTAATAGAGCAGCCTCCCACAACCTAGAGCAGCCTCCCAACACAGCGTGGCATCCTCCCAAATACCAAAGTGTTGGTTTAGCACTTGAGGAGACAAGCGATGGGAGAACACTTTCTCTTCCCAGCTGAGCTGAGGTTCTGGAAGAAAGGTAATACCACGTGGCATCACTGCCATGGTCTCCTCACCTCATAGTAGCTGTAGGAGTGGTTGGTGACAGCAAAGATGGGGATGATGTTGTGCTGGCCCAAGAGGCGCACGAGGGTGGGCACTGAAGGATAGTCCTGCTTGGTGTCATAGTCGTAGGTGCCATGGCTGTCCAGGTGACACTGCTCGTCGTTCCTTCTCATTATCCCTGCCAGGACGTTGGTACCATCAGCTTCATAGTGAAAGGCAGACTCAGTGGAGAACACGAGCAGGTGAGTGCTGTCCTTTCTCCAGCCGATCTTATCCTGCGGCCGGGGAGGGGGAGAAGGAACCTTTATCTCTGTGCCTCCCAAACCCCTGCACAGCACTTGCAGCCCTTGGCAAGCCAGCACCGACAGGAGCTGGAATACCCAAGGGATAAGGCACCACCTGCACCTGGCAGCAGACACAGTCAGCCTTGTGTCCCCAGGAATCCCAGCACCCATCCACACCCCCAAAGCACGGGGTGTCTCCCACCCAGCAGCTCGGTGCCAGGCACGTGTGTGTACAGGGGGCAAGCCCACACTTCTCTGGACGTGTCTGGAGCTGTGCTCATCCCTCAGCCAAGTGGCCAAGCCCGAGTAGGCTCTTTTCCAGGGAGCAGAGTTTCATCACCACAGGCACAGAGCAGGACAGAACAAGGAGCACATGCAGGGTGCCCAGCAAGCAGCTCCTGTGCTGGCCATCAAACACCAGGAAAATTGGGAATGCAAAACAGCTTTGGCACTGGGAGTGTGTGGCTGGGAGGGCAAGAACCAACTGTAGCTGAACTGAGGCTCCCTGGCTGCCCTGTCAGCTGCAACAGTGTGTGGCTCTTCTGCTCATCAGTGGGCATCAGGAAGATCCATCCGTTAAAAACACAGCCCTGGCCACCCTCACCTTGCAAACAGCCGTCTGCAGGATGGCATCGAAGCCGCCCTCGGGGGCATCCAGGTTGCCAGAGATGCGCTCCTTGCGGAGCTCCTGGCTGAAGTAGTTGATGTTGCTGGTCAGGGGGATGACGTTCTTGAAGGAGAACGGGGAGTCGGCGTTGTGCCAGGGCTCACGCAGCCTAGAAGAGATGGAACCAGGGGTCTCGTGTGGGGCAGGAGCCAAGGGATGCTGGGGTGCAAGGAGAGGAAATGGGGGGAGTCCCTCAAGGGAAGTCATGGGCAGCTCAGCGACTGGCACTGAGAGGGATGAGGGCAGAGATAGAGGGGAAGAGAAGGTGTGTGGTCTGTTGTGGCAGAGCAGAGAAGGTCTGAAAACAGAGGATGACACTGCTGGCATTGTCACGATGCTACAGCAAACCCTAAGAGATGGGGAGACCAGGGAAGACGCTGGCAGTGAAGGCAGAGAGATGAATGGAGGCTCTTGCACTGCTGACACTGAAAGCCACAGGGAAACAGAAGGCATTTTCCACTCCCTCTACTCCCACCTCAGGGACCCATGGGGCTCACTCACTTTTCGGGTCTCATGTCTGTCTGAGGGGACGAGACTTTGTCCACAAACTTGCCAAATCCAATGGTGTAATTGGAAGTCAGGGCTTGCAGGAAGTCCGCTGGGAGGAGAGGGAAGGAAGGGGGAGACACATAAATAAAGAGATGCCTGTGAGCTCCCTGCTCCAGGGAAAGAAGTCTTTTTATGGGCATCTTCTCTGCTGGTCAGTTCTTTGATAAGATTCCCAAACTGTCATCTTTTAAGATCTTTGGGCTTTATAGGGCAGAAACCTACACCCCCTTTGGCAGCCCCAAAACTGGACCTCCTGCAGTAGCACCCAGCAGGTTCAAGATGCCAAAGGTCCTGCACAGACCAGCTCTGAGGGGCACCAGCTGGGCTGGAAGGGGACCCTGAGGATCCCTGCAGGACCAGAGAGACATCCCCACACAGGGCTGCACAGAGCAGTGAGAATGTGAAGCTGTAATTAAAAGAGACATCTCTCAGCCCATTGCCAGCTTCATCCCCCTCTCTGGTGCTGGCAGAGGACTCACAGCCACAGACAGGAATGAGCTGCCTGCCTTCACCAGCACAGGAGCAGGCTCCCCTCTTCTCCCAGCTCTGCCCTCACCTAGGTTATGCCCCATGCTTTTGAGGTTGTCCAGATCATCAGACATGGAGTAGGAGAAGTCCATGAGGATGTAGAGATCCACAGGGCTCTCCTTGGGCTGGAAGACATCCATGTCGAAGCTCATCTCCTCCCCAGCCCGCAGCCGGATGTGCATGGCCTGAGGGGACACCTGGGTCCTCTGCAGGGACGTGTTGATACTGAAATTCTGTGAAGGAGAGTGATGTGAAGGGGACGGACTCCGTCTCCACCGTGGGTGCAATGAGGAGGAGGCAAGGAGCAGGGAGATGTGTGGGAAGTACAAAGGGAGGGATGAGTGCACTCCCCTCCCTCAGGGACTGTCCAACAGCCTCCCCACATCCACTCGTGTCCAGCCAGGCACCTCCTCCACAGGGATGTGAGTGTTTTGCTTTCTGCTTTGCCTGCAAACTCACTCCAGCCTGGATCAGGACCAATGGCCCACAGCTCCGCCAGGCATTGCTTTTGAGTAGACCCTACACCAATACCCATCTGGGCTTTGTGTTTTTCCTGCTGATGGGCCTTGAGGAGGATGAAGGACATGAAGGACCCTTCAGGAGGGGCTGAGCACGGGCTGTGTCCCCAGCACTCACCTTCTCTGTCTTCATCACTCCCTGGGTGTACACGATGTTGGCCTCGCCGCAGCCGGAGCGCAGCAGGTTCTCCCGCAGGTCACAGCGCGGCTCCTCAAAGCTCTGCCCGGGGAGCAAGGACAGCATAAGAGCCACAGAAAGCACCAGATCCACTGAGAAAGGGGGAAATACACAGGGCAGGAAGCTGAGTCCTGTGCCCTAGAGCATTTTGAGCCTTTGAGAGCACGAGTGGGGCAGAGAGATGGGGATGAGTCCTGCACAGAAGCACCAGCTGAAATGTGACCATCAGTGAGCTACTGGGTTGTGTGGGATAAAACTCCCCCTCCATCCCTTGCACACTCTGTTTCTGGTGCACTGACATTTTCTGATAAACCCCTGTATTCCTGCAGTTCTGCCCTGGGCCTCCCTCCCTCCCAATTTTCCACACCAAAAGGAAATCCACATTGCAGCCTTTCCTATCCAGAGGAGAAGCTGGATCCAGAAGCTGCCCCTGCTCTTGTGTCCCTCTCCCACTGAGGGTGGTGGGATCCCTCCATCAGCAGGGTGGGAAGTGGAGCCCCAGGCTGCCCTGCAGGGTCTCACCTGGTCAGTGCAGAAGGAGCAGTCCTTATCCACCCGGATGCACTCAGTGCAGCTCTTTGCCCGGGACAGCACACAGCGGTTGCCTGCCAGGAGAGGTCAGGGATGGGGAAAACAAAGTGAGCTGTGGGAGGGTGTGGGAACAGCTGATCCCATGGAGAGATGGAGGTTTTGCCTGGTTAGTGGAAACTGGCTGCAAAACAGCAGTGGGGTAGCAAGGGAGGGTCCCCAAAAGCTGGGGAGATGGAAAACAGCAGGAAAAGCACACAGCAGGTGTTCTCCATGTGAGCACTGGTGTTTCTGGAGCCCAGGACAGGTACACGCAGTGCCCCAGGGGAGGTGGCAGACAGAACTACCACAGCTCCACTCACTTTTGCTCCATTGGCAGAGGCCGGTGGCGCAGAGGAGGGACACGAGGAGCAGCCTGGCACACGCCCGTGGCAGCACATTCATCCTCTTTTTCCTGAAACAAAGGAATTGCTAAAATTGCAGAGAGCCAAGGAATGGAAATGGACCTAGATATGACCAGGGCAGCTCCCACAGAGTCCCTTCCCAGTCCTGCCAGGGTGGGACAGCCCTCACATCCTGGGAAAGCTGAGGCTGGAAGCAATTGCTGAGCTCTGCAAGGCAGGGCATAAAAGCAAAGCCAAGGATGGTTTGTCCTCTGCTCAGGCATCTGCAAGAGGCTCAAAATTCCCAGCAATGCCACCCCTGTGCCTGGAGTTGGGGTGCCCAGCTCAACATCAGGGGTTGGTGCAGGCAGCTGGAGCACAGGAGGCTCCCAAACAGAGCCCAGCACTATCCACACATGTGAGCACTGACCAGGCCAAGACATTGCTTTTCCTGGCTGGTTAGGAAAAAAAAAAAAGGAGGAAAACAAAGTGACTGTCCACATCTCTCCCCAAAAGCAACAATGACCCCTCCCTTCAGCTATTTCCTATCACACTAAGAGTTTCCAGGATGGTCAAGCCAACAATAAAGAGAGGGTGAGGCCTTGGGAAATGCCAGGCTTGGAGTTTTGGAGTTGTTGAATGAATCCAGGGTTTTGAGAGCCTGGCAGCTCCCCTTTGTCCTGTCCAGGGCAGCAGGACCCCTTGATGGACACAGAGGTCAAATCCTAAACAGTGAACCATTCTCCCTGCACCTCACGTGACTGAGAAAACTCAGTGCCATCCAGAAGTCAGCATTTGGATGTGGTAAACACAAAAGGCACAAAGCTGGATCTCTAGTCCTGCAGCTGCTGTGCCAGAGGTTCATCCTTGCACCCAGCAGGGCAAGTGAGAACAGTCCAGGAAAAAACAACAGTGTAAAGATATCATTAAAGCATCTCTTTCCTGGAAGATGGAATTGTGAAATATAAAATGTGAATGAACTGTCTGGTATCTTCTTACTGTGTCAGCCCTGACTCTAAAATGAAAATAATTTGAAAGCCACTTAAAAGAAGGAGAGGAAACAGGAATAGTTGTTGTGTGCAGTAAAAATGTCCAAGTTCCCTGAGGGACATCCAGCACACAGAGCAGTGACCTGGAGACTCAGCTACTCACAGCCTGGGCTGAGGGAAACCCCTGGAAAAACCCAGCCTGGTCTCCACAGCACCAGATCACACTTGGCCACTTGCAGCCAGTGGAATACATTGAATGCAGCAATTGTTGTGACACTGGGCTCAACCACCCCAGCAATGACACCTCCCTTGGTGGCTGCACTTGGCTCCATGTGAGGGTCACTGGGTGCACAGGCAGCAAGTGACAGGACATTGGTATCTCACTCATCCTGTCAGCTGTGCCCAGAGGGATTTATCACAGTCATTAATGCCCAGTGGCTCAAACGTGAGAAACACGGGAGCCTCAGGGCAGCATCTCTGCAGGGAAACCCTGGGGAGCCTTTGCTGTTCCTCAGGAGCTGTAGCCAATGTGCTGTTTTGCCAATGAGCTGCTTTTCTTATGGGTAAAAGGTACCAGCTGCCCAAGGGAACTCCTCTGCTTCCCTCCCTGCCACACTGACTGTCCCCACTGCTCATCCAGGACATGCCTGTGACCTCCTTCAGTGACAGTCCTCACACCAGCACTTGCTGGCAAATATTGTGTCCCTTGCAACTGACACCGGTAGATTTTGAAGCCAGGAAAATCCCTTTTTTCCCTTGCTCTGCCCCAGCCCAGGAGAGTGCTATGGAGATGTGGGGAGGTGCCAATTAGAGGTGGGATGAAAGGGTAGGGAAGAAACACTTAGAGCCCGTGGAAGGAAAACACAGTTGAAAATATCACCTGAGCACTCAGCAAATCCCATCTCCCACCAGGACATGGGCCACAAGAAAAAGATTGAGTATGGGACCAGAGTGCTCAACTCACAAGGACCTAATTCCTCTTCCTTTAATCACCAGTTAGGAAAAAGTCACCAAGGAACGGATGGACACACCCTGGGCCCCTGGCACATAAACTGCCATCATGTCTTTTCAAGTGCTGAGATAAAGGGCCATAAAACCCTGCTCAATAGTAACGTTCAGTTGCCCTGTGAGCCACCAACCTTCAAGGATTTTGCCAGCAGGCTGGGTGCTGGTGGCACAGAGCATGACCACTGCAGGAGTGCAGCCTGCAATATTTGTGCCAAAATACAGGAGTGGCCGCCCCTTATTTTCAGAAGTGTCCCCTGGAAGGGAAAATGCCACTTTCACTTCAGGAAAGCTGCAGGATTTGGTTGGGTTTTCATGACAACAACAAATCTGTTCAGTCGTGCAAAAACAAGGAGAAAGGCAGAGCAGCTCCTGGCTGCACATAAACTTCCTACCACTACCCAGACCTGCTCCAGCATTTCCTTCTGGTCTCCTCTTGCTCCCCCAGCCTTTTCCCTGCCCCTCAGCACAGCCAACAAACCTGCTCCAGGAATATGCCAAGAACCCCTGAGCCTGGAGAAGCTGGGGCTGGCTACCTCATCCCCAAAAGTGCAGGCAATGCTCCAAACAACCCACTGGTGCAGTGGGACAGAGGGCAGGGTCAGATTGGCAGATGGAGGAGAGGGAGCAAGGAGCAGGTTGTGATGAGTCACAAAGCAACAGCAGGAGCCTGTCCCAGCTGCCACATTGGGGACACCTGGCAGGTTGGGACACGGGAGCGGGAAAGTGAGGGAAATGCTCCAGCAATGAGTTCCCAGGACAGCCTTTCCTCTCTGGGGTGGGAATTGCTCTTTTCATGGCTGCAGCCATGGGGGGCTGTGTGGGGGCTGTGCAGGGGACTGACCTGTGTCCGTGTGTGCTGAGGATGGGCAGTGCAGCCACAGCCCAGGGGCTCAGGGACACAGCTCATGTTCTGTCCCCTGCACGTGTGGGGGCACAGAGCTGCTGGGACGATGCTCCAAAGCTTGGAAATTATCAAGCCAGACTCCCCAAAACTACCAAAAACTCGGCCCACTCAAATCATCACTTACACACAAAACCGTACTGGTCTTGTTTGCCTTCCCCATACATTTCCCCTCCTTCCCCAGGTGTGTTCCTGCAGCTGGGAGACTCCGTGAGAGTGTCTCCATTCGTTGTTTTCAGCTTCCAGGTTAAGCTCCAGACCCCAGACATGGCCCCCAGCACCCTCCAGCCAGGGATAAAACAGAGCAGGACGCAGCCCGGGCACTCCCATGGAGCTGCTGGGGGCTGTTGTGTGGCCAAACACGCCCCGGGCTGTGAAGGGCCGGTGGCTGCGGTAGGATCTCCTCCCGCTGCCCCCCCCGGGCTCAGGCAGGGGAGAACCCCAAGGAGCAGAGGCAGGAATGACAGAACTTTACCTGGGGACTGCCCAAATGCCCGCACAGCCCCGGAACCCTCCCGTTCCCTCCATGTGCTCTTCCTGCCACTTTCACTGCTCCTTTGGCCCTACCAGACACTTTTTCCCTCCTTCCCCTCCGTGGGTGCTCCTCATCCCCCTTCCCCCCCACCTAACCCATGCCTGTCAGCCCCCTGACACCAATCCTCCTGTCCCGTTCCCTGTTCCCTATCCATGCCAGATCCACCAATTTGCAAATACCCCAACACCTGCAGTTCAGCAAAGCCCACCCTGAACCCCCCACTCTCTCCTGCCCTTTTCTTCCAGGAACCCCCCCTTCCCTCGCTCCCCCCTTGCAGGGGCAGCCACCAGTTCGGAAAAACAACCTCGGTGGGCTCCGCGGGTGGGAGGCACCCACAGCCGGCTGACCTTGCACACTTTCACCCGTGAAAGCTTTCCTTGGGTGCCAGCTCCGAGGCGCAACAGCCTCTCCCCCTGGAAGGGGACTGAGGGACAGGGCAACCCCTGAAACCTCCAACAGCTGTCCCCAAAGGGCTCAGCTCTGCCGTCCCACCCAGAGCAGCCCCGCACCATTCCCTGATTCCCACTCAAATACCTGCGGGCACAAAGCCGGACCCGAGCAGCCCCCAAAGCCCTGCCCGGCCACCAGCGGTGCCTTTCCCTGCCAGCCCAGAGGCACCGGACGGTGTCCGACAGCCAAAATCCAGGGGAAAACAGAGGGAACAGGAGGGCAGGGGCTGAGCCCCGCGCTCCGTGTCTTGCCCACCTGCCCGCGCATTAATTCACTGCCCGGTTCATCAACGCAGCAAAGTTCAAGCGAGCTGGACACTGCAGAGCACAGATGAATTAATTCCACAAACCTCATTAGCGCTGGGTCTGACTGAGTCCAAATCCTTTGCCGCAGCCCGAATAACAGGCACCCACACACCAAGCCAAGAAATTCCTCCGAAGGCAGAGGGGGAACGTGGTGCTTCGCTGCTGCAACTTGATTACCAGCTTTGGGCTTTTCTTTCCTTTTTTTGGGGGGGATTTTTTTTTTCTTTCTCCCTCGTCTCTACTTCGTCCCTTTTCTCTTTCCGGTTAAACGTCAAGTCCCGGTCCGGCGGGGAGTGCAGGCAGCCCGCGATCCCGCATAGCTCCCTGTCCCCTCCAGTCAAATATCCACTTTGTTCTCGCTCTGCCGCCTCGCCCTCCCGAGGGGCTGGCAGGGAGGAAAGGTGGGAGCTGCGATAAATGAGATTGGATCCCAGGTGAGGAGTTTTATCCCAGCTGGGAGGGAGGAGGGGGTGCCCGTGACGCAGGGCTGGCATTCACTGCTCTTCGCACACCTGGCCGGGCAGGCACAGCCCTCCGACCCTCCCTCCGCGCAAGCACCATCCCACAGGAAAAGGGCTGAGAGGGCGCTGGGAAGGCGCTGCCGAGGGCAGGGAGCCTGGAGGGGCTGCTCGGCTTCACCTGCCCGCTCAGGGCAGAGCTGAGGGAGCTCCCCGACCTCCCGAGGCAGGGGTTTCTCCTCCCAGTTTCCCCCTGGCTCGACTGGGAGGTGTCACCCTCAGAGCCCAGGTAACTCCTTGCTGAAACATCAGGGAAATTCCTGCTCCGGCAACCCGCAGGCGCCGAGCCCAGCCTGGCGCTTTGCGTGCAGAGAGGATGGATCTGCATCCTGCTTTATCCAGGGTACGGGCACGGCAGGCCACTCCTCACCTGCAGTAAATCTGCCTCAGTGCGACCCCTCGTAGCACCATGAATGAGACCCATCCATACCTGCATCCCACCATGGTCCAAGGCTGCAACAGGCAGCAATCCCACAGCTGATTCCAGTCCTTCTGCTGAGCTGAATCCAAACCCCCTTCCCCAGTCCAAGGAACAGCAGAGCACGGTTTGGCGTTCAGGTGAGGTTTTCTGTCCACAACACCCTTTTGCTGTGGAGTCTGGGGTTTGTCACAGCTCAGAACCACTCACACTTTCCACAGAGTGGAGCACAGACGTCCTGGAGCAGAGGCAATGGCAAAGGCTGAATTTCAGCTCCCTGAAAGATTCTCATAAGGAAAACTGCATCCCCTGAGTTTCAACACAAACAATAGCAACAGCCAGATGAAAAAATGGCACATTTCCTGCCTGACTTGGAGATTAAAATTACGAGCAGGGCAATTTTGGCCTCCTTGCTATCAATGTGGCATTACTGCTGCTGCTCACCAGCACTGATCGAAAGGTGAGGAGCAGGACTCCTTTCACTACAAGAAATTAGGAAGCTCAAGGTAATGTATGCAAACTTCCTTAGCCCCAGGATAAAGGAGGATGTGCTTGTGCCACTGAAAACTGCAGCAAATGGGAAACAGGCAGGGGTGCAGTGGAAGATGGCCCAGGCAGTTTAAATCTGGTATTTCTGAGTTTCCCCAACACATGACTTGGCAACCCCAGCCCTTTTGGAGATGTGATTTCCTAAATTTAAACTTAAGTTCTGAAAATGAAGGAGGTTTGCTGATGTTTTTTTTAAAAACACATCAAGACAGCGACTGCAACATGAGAGTTGGGGCATGAGACAAAATATAGGCAGAGCAGGAGCAGGCTGAGTGCCAGGGGCTGATGCCTGAGCTGCTGGTAAAGGGCAGATCGTTCCCATGGAGGGGCTGAAGGCAGAGGGTCCTGCTCTGCCTCAGGAGCCACAGCTGCAGCAGATGTTGAACGTTTCAGATGAATTAAAACTGGGCTTCAGGTTCCCAAGACAGGAGAGGAACCTGTGCTGGTGCTCACAGACGTGTCTGGTCACCTCACCTGGCCCTGTCCTCCAGCAGCACCCAGTTCCTGCCAGCCCCAGCCCACCTCTCACTGCTGCAATTCTCCTCTGAGGTAAGCAATGCTGCCACTGCAGTTGAAAAAGCCAATTTAGGCTGCAAGCAAGAAACAGAGCAGTAAAAACCCCAGTTATTTTAGTGATGGATCCTTAACAGGAATCTTGAAGCCAACCAGAAAAGCTCATGAGCACCCACCTTCTACCACAATATTCGGTGTCCTGATTTTCTGGATGTTCTCCTTTCTCCACCTTTACAGTTGCCTCCTGTAAAGGATCTCTGGTCTCACCTGCAGACCCTGACAGCCCCAGGGCTTCCTGACACCCTCTGCCTGCCCTTCATCCCCAGCCTGGAGCAGCAAGCAGGGACCAGCTCCCTTCAGTGTTTCCAGCTGTGAGGAGAAGCCCCGTTGCACCCTCCTCTGGTGCTGCCAGAACAGCTCAAGATACCATGGTTGCACCTTTTTTGAAAAATGCTCCCCCAAGCACCTAAGAGATCCCAAGGCCATGGAACAGGAGTTTTCCCACAGCTGTAACTGGGCTGCTTTCACATTTGCAGGGCTGATAAAGGCACTTCTCCAATATAAAGGCAACTTCACCACCAAATTATTAGGGCAAAAAAGCAGAGAAGAATTAGAACTTTTCTGTAAATACTTATGAGAATATAAAAGGTTTTAACTTCCATCTTATCTTAAAAAAAAAAAATAAAAGGTTGTTTAATGAGTTGTCTTTCAGGCAACTGCTCCAAATTATTTCCACCAAGGAAGAACACCTGGTGAACTCAAGTTCTTGCCTTGGTTCCACACCTTGCTCTCCCTGCCTGCTGGATCAGGCTTTTGCCAAACAGATTTGCTGTTTTTAAGAACAGAGGACAGGAACTTCAGAGGCAGGGTCAGCAGATTTCAGTGCAGATGGCTCCACCACCACCTCACAGCCACATTTGTGGTGAATCTCACATTTATAAATCAGTGATTTTCTGCTGTGGCAACGTGGCCTAGAAATTTTTGCCCTAGGAGGGAAAACAAAGTAATTTTATAGCTCACATGAAATTATTGCTCTCTCTGCTGAGACTACCAGTCTGAGTGCCAATTACTGATAATTACAAGTGATTTCAGGGTTAATTATTTCTTTTTTTAATGCCACGCCAGCTTGCAACAGAGCCTTTCTTCTTTCTGTCCTGCCACCAGGGCATGCCTAAAGACAGCTTTGGGGCTTTTTCTAGGTCTTTATTGAGCAATCACAGCCAAAATCCTGCTGCTGGAGCATATTCACCCCTTTTAAAATTCTGTAACAACACACATTACTAAAAGAAAAATAAATACTTAATCCCAACCCTGCACTGTACACTGCAGTGACAATATCCTGCTATGTGGCTTAAATAAAAGGAATGTGTAATAATGTATTATTAATGTACATTAACATGCACATAATTTATTACACTAAATGATGCCCAATATAATTCCCTGTTCAGTTAAAAGTGTCAGATTAAATCCTGCTGTATTCTCTCCCTCAGCCTTTTCCCCAAGGCAGCATTAACTACACGTGCTCCCTGTTTTCCAGAGGATGTTCCTTGTCATGAACATGTTCCTAAAGGAAAATCTCTCTGATGAACATCCCTGATGAACATTTGCCTCTGGGACAGACCAGCAGCAAGAGGGAAGTGGAACACAGAAACACCACCAGAGGAAAACATCAGTAAAGGATCCAGGACACAACTTCAGCCTGGGACAGTCCTATCACCCATGTGGGGACAGCAGAGCCTTCCAGGGATACACCAGCATCCCACCCAACTGCAGGAGGCTGAGCACACACTGATGTCTTCTGTGCAAAAAGGCAAAACCTTCCCTTGTGAAATCCCAGAGCTCTGCTGTTCACTGGCAACACAGAGCACGAGCCTGGCCCCAGCCAAAGACAAGCTCCAAATAAACAAAGACCAACTATTGGAAGTCATTGGTGTCCATGGTTCTCGCTTAGAACAAAAGGAAGGAAGTGGAATATAAACAGTCAGAGGAACAGCAGCACAGGGAGGGCTCAGAGGTGGAAAACTGCTCTGTAAAAGCCATGCAGGAATGTGCTGAGGAAAACGTTCCCCCCCAAAGGGAAAAGGAGACTTTGGTGGAACTTTGTTGCCCTTTCAGGGGGTCTTGAGCCTCCACAGCAATTTATTTATCTGAACATTTAACAATAGACAGTCTTGGGGAGCCCTCAGGATCTGTTTCTCACTCCCTCTCTGGAGATATTCCAGAACTGTCTGGACACAACCCTGTGCCAAGCGCTCCAGGAAAACTCTGCCTGAGCAGGGAGGTTGGATTACTGCAGTCCCTCCCAGCCTCGCCCATCCTGTGATTCCCTGCAGGTACCAACTCTGGGCTTTCCAGGGCTCACACCATTCCCCAGGAATGAGCAGCTCATACCCTTTGATGACCCTCTGGGCCCATCACAAAGCCTGAGCCTGTTTGAGGGGCTTCACAGGAGCTCACTTCTCCCCTGCAATGGAGAAGAGCTGGAAAGGAGCTTGTGCAGGTGTTGGCTGCAGCCATCACCTCCCTCACTGTCATCAGCAAAGCCTTGGCATGGCCCAAAGCCTTGGCAAGAAAGACTCTTTCATTTTTTTGTTCATCTCAGTGCATAACTCCCCTAAACCAGACAGTGCAGCAGCAATCCAACTAAAACATAGCTTGAGGTGCTCCCATTCCACGGTTTGAGGTGGGGCTGGCAAGGGCTGCCCTCCCCACCTGCTCCCTCGGCCCGGCAGCACCCGGTGAGACAGAAAACAAAAGTCCTGAACACACCAAATCCCTTCCCACACCAGCATCAAAGGAGGGCAGAGCTCTAAAGCACAACAAGCAAATAGGAGAGAAAAATCAACACCTCAGGGCATGGAGGTGGAAGAAAAGACTTCAGAAAGGAGAGGGAGAGCAGAACCAACTCTGCCAAGGATGATTTCATTACTGCAGCTCTTGTGCCTCTGCTGAGGCAGACACGGACTTGAACGTGGAGTTTCAGCTGAGACAAAGCTCCTCAAGCTACAAGACGTCCCTGCTTAGGAAGGAGATGGGCAGAGAGAAGCCCTGTGGTGTTCAAGCAGAGAATGTAATTCTTGGACTAAGGAATGATGAGAATGGGGCTGGTTTTACTCTCCTGAGCATGGTTAGCATCGCTTTGGAAGGAGAGGTAAGAATGAGTATCTACAGCTTTTAGAGTCACAAGTGTGGCCTGAGCAGTCACTGCTGCAGCACCATAAGGAACTTTTTCTGTGCTAGCTCTGAGTTTGCCTCACTGGGGTAGCTGGGGCACAGCTGCAGTCCTTGAGGGCTGTTTAGCCCACAGGCACTGACTGACACACTCAGCAGGTCCCCCCAGCCCCCAGCACGGCTCACACAGCCAGAACTCCAAAGCAAGCCAGCCCAAATTCCTGTCTGAGGGTCCAGGCCATGGTTCCCAGGCCAGGAAACATCCTTTTCCCTCAGGACATCACCCTTGTGTGCCTGATGTCCCATTCAGCTTCTCTGGGGCACTGACTGACCACAGCCCAGTGCAAGTCACCAACCTGTCCAATCCCATTTTCAGAGCTGGAAAAAAGGCTTTTCCCTCAGAACTGCAATTTTCAACCTGACCATCCATCTATTACCTCTGATACAACATGCAAGTCAAACAAAAACAGTGAGCTATTGGCTGCAAGTTTGTTATACAGGGGTTGGCATCCTCACTCCAGATTTCTGGGGAAAAAACCCCAAACCACGCCTGTTTCAAGCTGCTTTCTCCACTGCAGACAGTCAACACCAACTCCTGGGAGCTCAGGAGGGAACTGCCAGAACACAGCCCAGTCCTGCAGGTCTGTTGCAGGAGCTGTTACTGCAGGAGTGTGGAAAGTGCTGCTCCAGGGGTGTCACGGCAACGCTGCTCAGCAGAGCTCAGGAAGATTTTGCCTCATCCCTCATGCACCAGCATCAAACCCCTGTGATCAGCACTTGCCCCTCGCTCCAGTGCTGGACAGTGTCAGTCAGTGTCACACCCTGCCTGCCAGAGCAAAGCAGGAGCTGAATCACCACTTCTCAGTTCTGATCCTGAAGTCCACCAAGTGATCCAGAGGTTTGGAATGACTGTGGATGCTGCAGAGTGAGGAGGAAGAGGGCACATGGAAGGGGGAAGGAGGGGCGTGCCAGGATGTGTGATAGGAGTGAGATACATTTAAAAAATGTTCAGTACCTTCTGTAGTGGGATTCAACACCAAGAACTCCAGCAGTTGCCCTGACAGGAGATTAACTAGTAAGAATGGTTAATTAAGGTGGTCTCATCAGGCTCTCCCAGTTTGTGCTTACCCTCAGTGAGTGTCAGGGCACAGCTGTTACTCCACAGGATGGGGATGGAGTTAAGGCACCTTTACAAGCTTGCAGGACCCAAGCCAGCAGCCCAATGCAAAGCAAATTGACAGAGATGTTTCCATCTAACTATTGTCATGACTTTGGATATTTTATTGCTTTAAAAAGTGCAATTCCACCATCTCTCCAATTCCCCATGCTACAGTCACATCAGTCCTCTGGTTTATCTCCCATGAACATTCCTGAATACACAGATGCTTTTTTTTTAAAGCTTAAATGACCACCAGGACAAAGTGTTTAATGTATTTTAAAATATGTAAAAAAATCTAATCTATCTAAAAACAGGATATCAACGAGGAGGATATCAACCTGTTATGTCTACCTTAAGTCTCCATAAATGCAAAGTCTTGATTAGGAGTGACACAAACTACATAAAAAACTAGAAGGGAAAAAAAAAGACAAAGCAACCCCAAACCACTGAATTCTCAGAAACTCATGCTTTTGCTGATCTGGCAACCATCTCTCTTATCACTGCGTGTACAGGACAAAGAGGCTCTGGGTAGAAATTTAACTCTAAAGAAATGCAGACATATCAATGACACCAGGGTTTTTTTTTAAAAGACTTTTCAACTTTTATACAACAAAATTTTCAACTGAAAATACTTTTTCACAACAGTGGAGCAAGCAGTAACTGCCATGTGTGCATTCACAGAACATCACGAGCTAAAACAAAGATGGACAACATCACAAACAGGATCAGACACTCTCCTCTGCTTATCTGCTCTCCAACCTCATTCCGTGGCAATGGAAGTGTTTTCTGCACAGGTATTTGCAAGTGAGCTCACAAACCAAACTTCTACAGCTTGAGGGTTCTGCATAGAAATCTCCATCCCTATGAGATGGTAACAGGATGTTCCAGCACAGTTTCCTCAAGAGTTCCCCAGTTTCACACCTGGTCACTAAGATCTACACAGAGAGCACAGGGTACAGGTGTCAGTGCTAGAACAAAGAGTGAGCCTACATGCACTGATGTAGTTCGCTTCAAGTCTCTGCTACACATGTGGGTGTGGACACTGAGTGGTTGTCTCTGCTTTAACTCCCTCAGAACTGAGCTGACTCTGGAGGGAGGCACCTACACAGGCTGCAGGCAGCCCTGGAGCACCACTGGAACACACAGGGGTAACACTGACAGTTCTTCCGTGCTTGCCCTTTTAATTTATTTTCTTTTTCCCCTCTAAACCAAACTTGCAAGTAGGTAAGACCCCCAATGCAGTAATTAATAAGCAAACTTTTACAAGCTGACTCCAGATACCACCTTCCTCCAGCACGACACAGGCAGCCTGGTTCTTCCCCCAGCAAGCAAAGGCAGAGGCACGGTGGGCAGAGGTCCATTCCTGTGGGCACACAGCTGGCATCCTGCTCCTGCCCCCAGCCTTCCAAAGCTCAACTGTGGGCTGCTGCAAAGAATCTTGTCATCTTTTACCAAAGGAGAAAGCCACCCCTCCCTTCCAAGGACAACGGCTTCAGTGACAAGTCCAAGATTCCAGGCCCAGCACAGCAGTCACTGTTTGGCCTTTTTCACAATGGTGCCCACAGCTGAGATGACTGTGGTTTTGGAGCCACTGGCACTGGTTGTCACTGTCACAACACCTGGCAGTGTTGCAGTGGTGGTGAGGATGGTGGGCTGAGCTATCGTTGTTACGGGGATGGCAGAGTCCCACTTGCTCTTCCTCTTCTGGGCATCTGTGAATGTGATTAAACCAAGCACACAAGGATTAGCATTATGTTAGAGGTCACCAATCCCTTCTTAACACCCTGTCTTGTCCACCCTTAATATCCCACTGCTTGACTAGACAGCTTCCCCTCACATTCATTTCAGGATACACTGGCAGAAAATGGTGAGGAGGAAAGGCAACTTTTGGGGTACCAGGAGTCAGAGCAGAACTCTGGACCTGAACTCCAGCCAAAGGGGAGAGAGGATCACTCCCTGCCCCAAAGCAGATTTAATTTCAACAGAGCACATGTATCCCACTTGTTCAGCTAGAGGGACTGGACACACTCATCAGCCTCCAATGGTTTTTCTCCCTTCCCCTCGGCTTCCAAGGCAGGAGAATGATTTCCAGTGTTTCCAAATTTCAAAATCTTTCAGTCCCAGCAATACTCTACAACCACAGACAGCAGCAGGTTTCTTGACCCACTAATAAGTCTCTTCACTATCCCACCTGGCCCCAGTCTTTCATTCCAGAAGGACAGCCATGGAATACAGGGACTAGAGGAAAGCTAGTCCAACACTCCTTATAAGAAACACTCCCTTGCATTATCTGCAGGATCATTAAGGAGCCTTCAGGCTTCAGGAAGCACTAATCCCAGCATTACTGCAGCTTAAGGGGTACATTCACAGCTATTCTTTACCTCCCACAGTGGTGCTGGACGTTGTGGTGGTTGTGGAAGCAGCACTTGTTGTTGTACCCTTTTTAGTGCCAGTCACAAATTCGATCTGGGAAGGGAGAGACACATGGGAGAAAGGGGAGAAGATAAAAAAAAAATGAAGTGTTAAGATACACAATCTTTTTTTAACCCACAGCACCTCTGTTTTTAAAAAACAGCTTTAATGTGATGTAAGTCATTGGACTGGCCTCTCAGCTGCCCATCATGCAGGAAGGAAGACACAGACCTCAGGCCATGAGAATTAAGGATTAATGAAGCTGCAACCCAGCTCCTAAGTCTGATACAATAAAAATGTGTTTGTCAACAAGCACAAGATTTGATACAGCACAGGATAGATCCTATTCATTAAACACTGTATTTATGCAGTTAGAAGCACTTATTCATTTTCCTTTAAGGAACATGCAAGGCAAGTCCCTGCGTGCACAATTTATTGTGACTGCATCACAGCAGGAAACCTGGCAACAAGAGCTCCAACAGCACTGCAGCTTCAGAGCTGCAGATCTGGGCAAGGGCACGATCAGATACCAGGGTTACTGTGCAAAAAACCCAAAGAAGCAGCAAGACGCAGCATGCACGACATGAAAAACCCTCCATGTACTGGAGACTCTGCAGCTTAGGTGGCAAATCTCTAACATGAGACACGTTCTAATGGCAGCCACTGGCTCAAAGGAAACACAGGACAGGAACGAAATCTCTTCCAAAGCCTCTCTGTGTTCTTTCTGGGGCATATCTAAGAATAACTGAGCTTGTCACATAATGCATAAAGTTAAAACAGGCCCAGCTTTTCTGGAAATTGGATGCAACAAGGCAATACCACGGAGAACAGAATGCAGATATTGTCTCACACTGAGACATGGTGAGGAAATTAAGCTTTAACTAGGCTAGGCACCAGGCAAAATGTCATAAATTAAGGAAAAAGCTGTTCTTTATTCATTATCTTGCCTGTATCTGACTTACTGAATGCCTTTTTTAGAGCTCTGGTTTAAAAATACTGACAAAACAGCAGGAAATCCAATGGAATAAACAACCTATAAATGGACCAATAAGGAAGGGCAAATAACTTAATCTGGGCAGTTTGGGAGAAGACATGCAAGAAGAAAGGAGAGATCTGGGACAAAACAAGCAGTTTTAATGTAGAAATAGCAAAGCAATAGAATGAAATTGAGCAGGGAAAGAAACAAAAGCCCTGAACTTGCATTTCTTCAGGTTTTGAGTTGGTACCTTTGTGCGTTCCTTCTTGGCCTTCTCCAGTTTGTCCATCTCAATCTTCTGGGCTTTAGCTGAGAAAGAGCAAAATATGTGAAGCACTATGAACAGTAAAATCCCATACTTCTCATTCACACACTTCCCATGATTAAAAAAAAAAAAATTCAAATTCTATATAGAAAAATTAAACTGCCATGAAAGCAACTGCTGCTTTTTAATCAAAGCATCGCAGCACTTATTTAATGATTTGAGAGATGGAAACATTGCAGAACCAATTTAAATTAAAAGTCTTTCCAAACTGATGAAGCATCAATAACATTCAGGCACATCCAACCAGAATGGAGTCATTAAAGAGCAGCATGTGATGACTTCTCATTTATATAGAAAGTGAAGACTTCAGTGCAGTTAATTAAGTACAAAACACAAAGACCTAAGCTTGGACAAAAAAAGAGACTTCCTGGAATTACCTAATGCCTCATAATATGAATCCTCTGACCAGCCATGAGGATCAAACATGTCCTGAAAAAAAAAAAAAAGAAAGAAATCAGATTAGGGCTATTCCCACAGAAACACAAAACCCAGTGCAAAAATGTTTTATGTATTTCTGTTCTCTGATGATAATCAGAGGTGACAATGAGAATCATCACTGATTTCCTCCTGTATCCCAGTGACACAAAGATCCCATCAGACCTTTTATGGGACCGTGTTCTGTTGTCAATGAAGAAACAGCTCTGAAGCAAAAAGGATACTGGGGTAAGTCATGCATTTTTCTGCTACTCAGCTTCTTTCCCCCCTCAAGGAGCTCCATTCAGACCTCCACACTTCAGCAGTTTTTGTGCAGAATCATTGTAGCAAAGGTTGAGGCACTGAGGCTCAGTGCCACACAAAATGTTCACTTCACTGCAGAGGCTCAGGCTGAGGTTGCCTTACAGGACCTCTAAGCAAGCAGGCGCAAGAAAGCCTGAGGTGAGACTTTACAGCTCTGTGTTACCTTTACACACTCCTGTTCCAGTCAAAGGCACTGCCCCCTCACCTTTGGATAATTTGTACCGAGTTCATCGATGGAACAGAACTGGATCAGCTTTTCATAGATGCTGCAAAGGAAAAGCAAGAGGTGAGAACAGAACCAGGGAGGTTGAAGGGAACAGAAGTGTTTCAGATGTGTCAACAGAGTTTGTCACCTCTTCACACTACAAAGTGAAATGAGAACCTGGGAAGCTACACCTGCTATGATGGATGTGACACTCCATTATCCACAGTATTTCCGATTCCTCAAAACATCTCCCAGCTCCCAGAACAGTCTCATCTTCTAAAATACTTCATCCTAAGCCTTCATATTTCAAATCCAACCAACACACCAATTCCAGCTGCTGCTTTACCAAACATAAAGAAGAATTTTACTGTTTCAGTCACAAAATTGAGAAAGACAATTTGTAAGCAGTAGTCCCTTCCTGTTCAGGATCCTTCTGCTGCAACTCCAACACAGAAGAAAATTCTTCAAATTCTCTCTGTGGTGCTGTGGTCACATGAAAAGATGGTGGCTCACCTGGGATTGCGAAATTCCTTTTTCCTCTGGATGATATAGTTCATATCCATGCCCTCTTTCACTTTCCTCTCATACAGCTTTTGAATTTTATCCTAAAGGAGAAAGATTATAGGGTGAGCCAGGGTGACAAGGAGCAGCACCCCAGCTGATTAGTGTACATGTGTAAAGGAGCCAACTGAACCAGTGACCTCCTTGAATGGAGCTAGGATTTCAACTTTACACCAGGGCTAGGCTGCTCAAGAGACACTTTTTCCTTGAGTGTCTGAAGTACCTTCATGAACTGTTTGGTTGGTAAAGGAATTATCTTTGCACTCACTGAAGGCTTTAGTGATTAAAGACCTGCATATAAGGCACAGACTCCTCCTTCCCAGTCTGCTGTTTCCCTTTACAGCCACGACACAGAGAAGCCAGTTCTGAAATCCAGAGGCTCTCCTACAACTCACAGCAACAACCTACACCCACCTGCAGCCTCAGGTGAGCACCTGAGAAACAGCAGCTGGGCTACACTGCCCACAGGGCAAAGTTCCTGCTCATCTGTTACCCAGGCAGAGGCAGAGCCAAGTTCTGCTGGACAACTAAACCCAGTGTGATCATGGGGCATTGCTGGGGGTGCCCACTGGCAGCCAAATGCTCTCAGGAACAATGTGCTCATAAATCCCTGCTCTGGTACCAGTCAGATGGAATCAGCTTCTCTTTGCACATCAACCACAAGGCACAAGCCCATGCCAAAGGCAACTTAACTGGCTCAGGTTGCAGATGTCATGCAGTCTACTCTCCAAAAAGGCTAAAAGATTTCAAATCAAACACGATTTTTTCTTTCCTCAGCAAGGTGGATGTAAGTAGGTAAAAGTATTCCTACTCTGGTGATGGTGAAGGGACAGCAGAGGCAGGAGCTTTCAGACAGATCACTGAATTAAGTGGTACTGCTAAAATATTCTCAATAATTTCCTTCTCTTCGCCTTTCCTTCATCTCTTCTTTACAACAGAAATTTCTCGTGTACAAGAGGCACATAAAACAAGACCAGAGGCTGGGCCTTCAGTCTTTCACGATGGGAGAAGCTGAGTCAATTTTCCTTTGTTGCTTCTGGATAAGTCACTTCATGTCTCCCTCCCTGGACAGTCAAACACAGAGCTGACTATTGTCTGAGGGCTTGCTGCAGCCTGAATAAAGGAGGATTGTTAAGAGCTGATATGAAACTTAACGACTTAAAAAAAAACTTTTATAAGATAAATTATCATCAGGTTGTCACAAAAACAGCAAGAGGAAATGACACAATCTCCATGACCAGCACACACGTGAGGTTTGAAGGAACAAAATGCAAAGAGGTGAATTTGGGGAATAGGAATGATTGAAGAGGTGTTCCCTCCTATCCCCTCCCCACAGAACAGCAATCAGGTTCCCCAAGTCCACAGATGGGCAACTACTCAGTCAACTTTATAATAAGAAATGTTCCCTTTGGCAGCATTCAAAATACAGTTTATCAGAGGAAAAATTTGACAAAAGAGCAAGCCACCAGTGAAAAGCCCAGAACATTTAGCATTTCTAAGGAACAATCCCATCTCCTTGCTCAAAGTGCTCTAAGATGTGGTTTGACCTGCCAACAGAGGACAAGCTCCCCTTTGATGTAACACACTAAACTGCTGTTAAAGGGGGAAAAATCTGCTTTATTCTGTCTGCCTGTCAAGCTCTGTGCATTCCTCAGGTCTAACACACTCCTGTTCATTGATGTCAGAACAGTAAAATCCTCCTAGAGCACTAGAGGAGGGTTTGGGCGTGCCCAGGTACAGTGTGTGGAGAAGAAAGCATCATCTGGATGGTGAATCACTCTGAATCACCACTGCATGTTGGGGGCTACTTTACAGAGCACTACAGGAGTGATCCTTTACTCATATTTCTGCTGGGCAGAAAACCAGAGTTAAAACTCAAGTGTGCATTAGGGAACAGCAGTCCCTCCTCTTTTGTTTGCACTCCACGAGGAGAACACGGAGGGTTATTGCAAACTTGGTCGCTGCCGTTATTTGGGTGTGCACCAGAGAAAACATGCATTTGTGTTCTTTTGTTGCCTCTAAGCTACCAGCCCTCCCTCTCAATGTTTACCATCCAGAGACATGTAGGTGGAAAAGGAATCCAGGCATTGCTGCCTCAACTATTCCAGTTTAGGGGATTTTGGGCCTGTGTAGAAAAACAATTTGTTCCTTGCTAGGGAGCTGAATTTGCTGAGGTAAGGGGAAGCAGCCCTGACAGTAAACATTGCTTCTGTGTCACTGCTGGGATCAAGAGCTGTTTTAAAGTGTAAGTAACCCACAGAGGCTGGAAAACAGCTTAAAGCTACTTTGAGATTCCTAATCTAAACTAGAACTGCTGTAAAGCCTAAAGCATTAACACGGTGCATTCATAAACTCAGTGTGGTAAAACCCAGCTTTAATGCTGGAGCTTTGCCCTGTGCAAAATTACTGAGCAGTGTTCCCAAATGTGCCCTGAACTACAAGTCTTTAAAAAAAAAATAAAAATGAAGTGGACTTATACCAACCTGCAATTGGTTAGAACATCTGCCAGGAGGCTCAGGAGGGATTTTGATCTCATCTGGAGACATGTTCCGCACTCTCTCTGAAAAAGAAGCTGGAGAGAGCAAACCAGGATGAGTTCTGGCACTACTGACGTGAATTTCAGCCATACAAGTCATTAAATTTGTTTTATGTCTTTGTCAGCACTACTCCCTCACTGGGAACCCAGGGCAAAGGTGATGAGAATGCTGCCAACTGGTACTTGTGGTGTTTTCAAGGTGCTGAGCAAGAAGCAACTACAGAACCTAAAGGTTGGGTCATTAGAAGAGGGATGTGATGCTTGTTTTATTGATACCTATGCTCTTGGAGAAAGCATTGGACTGTGCATGTGGAGGAGCACAGGATCAATTTTATTCAGTCTGGCTCTTTCCTGTTTTGGGGGAGATAATCACTTGGTGACTATTTAGTTCAGGACATACCTGGATGAACCAAAATGATTCAAGGAGGGAACAACGTTCCCCAAGGCTGTCAGGAGTTAACCACAAGAAATTACATTTCATCTTTAAGTTAACACTTCCTTAACAGGCACTTTGATCTTTGCTTACAGAGACAGACTCTTACTAGAAAGAACAACTCGTCCTGCAGGACTGGGAGCAGCCCAGTCCAGACTGCCAAATTTCCACAGCTGTTTGTATTGGGATATACTACTACAGTACCTGATTGCCCTGTAAAGATTAGTTTACAGAGTTATCAGCAAAAGAAACGGCGACATTTCCCCCCATTGCTTCTACTTTCCCACTATTATGGGAAACCAAGGCAGTTTTCTGGCCAAGCCTTGGAGGAGAGATTTGTGCCCCATTTAAGCAGCTGGGATTGTTTTCAAGCATAATTTGTCCAGGGAACACATCCCAGAGTTGCTCTGTAATGGATAAGAGACCTGAGAGCAGCACAAAAGTCACATCGACCAAGTTTTTCACACGTGCAGCTCCTCGGTTACACATTCCTCAGCAGCACTGCCTGAGCTGCAGCTCCAGCACCCAGAGTTCAGCTCCTCTGAATAAAGGCCAGGAGGGCCCAAAGGCCAGACAGGGCTGCTGGAACTCTGGAGGGCTGAGGCTACAGATAAACAACACCACACATGACCAGTGCTGCCACAGTTTCCATGTCCTTTGTAAAAATGTGAAGCACTAAGGACAATACCCTTTGGAAAGGCAAAGCTGGCAGGCAACCACTCATTCTATTTGACCAAGATGTTGCTGAGGGTTAAATTCTTCAGCAGTTGCCAGTAACAAACAAAAAGTGTCCTTTGGCATTTACTAAGTGGGAGCCTTTATGGAAGGAGGAAAACTTGCCAGAGTCCCCAGAGAAAGGCAGGCAAAGGGAGCTCCCTGACAACAAGGCACACATTTGTTACAGGTTACAGCTGCTGGTGGCATGGGGAAGCCTCTGGGTTAATTAGAGGTTAGGAAACCCAGAAAGACAGCAGCAAAGACACAGAAGTGTGGATAATACACGGCACACAAGGCTTGCTGGGAAAGGTAAAAGCTGATTAATGGCTTAAGAGGTTCACAGCATCAGCAGAAACATTAAAGAAAAACCAAAACACATTAAATCCAGACTTCATAATGCGAAGAAAGCACCTAAAAAAAACTTCAAAAAAATCAAGCCCAGCTCCACATTAGACATCCCACAGGCTCCCTTGTCTTTGCAGATGAGCCACAGAGAAACAAAACACTTATGGGAAGGGGAACTATGTGCTCATATAAACTCAGGAACTCTGGGCAGGACCTCTGTTTTATCAGCAAAAAAAGGTCAAAGTCATAAGAATATCTTCAGCAATCCATTCAAAGCCCCCTTGAAAAAGAAATAATTTTGGAGGCCGACTAAGAGCTCCCAATGAGACAATATATTTTGATGCGTGACTTTTCAGGTTTGGTGCTCATTTCCTCTTTTGTTTGAGCCTTGTAAAAACAATCCATTATCAACATTATGGGGGAAACATCTTTTAATGGTTTACAAGGAAGTGGAACTAAGGAATCTTTGCCTCCTGCAATCCCACCAGAGCTGGAGGCAGCTGAACACCGCCAGCAGCAAGGCAGGACATGCACCTCACAAATTGAGCACAAACTTCCAGCATTACTCAGTTATTTCATCACTTTGCAGCCAGACTGAGTTGCCACCTCATTAGGAAGAAAAGGGTGAGTTTAAGGGTGAGTTTAACCCCTCTGGGCTTATTTAGAGTATGAAAGTACAAATTATCCATGTCCTCCAGCAGTCCTCAAATTTACTCCCCAAACAGACAGAATGGCTGATTCCACAGCATCTTTTTCCCTAGGGGAAAGGGCTGCTGGGATTATAATCCTGGCACTTGCATGTATGGCCATAGGCTCCTGTATAAAACATTTTCTGTTTTCTGAGTCCCGAGGGCAGCTTTCCACCCTCTCTACAGCAGTAACTGCAGATGAACAGCTCACAACAAGGTGTGTCCTCACAGGATACATCCAACTGCTCTGTGCATCCTGTTATTCCTGCCAAGATCAAAGTTTTACTTTGACATGAGTCACAGGTAGTGACACTGGCTTCAGCCCCTAATTTGCCCTGTGATTTGCAGGCTCACAGCCTAGAGGATCTCCAAGAGTGGACCTCAGGAAGTGGCTGTTGGCACAATTAATCACTCCAGGCACACCCAAATTCTGGCTCACAGTAAGTAAATATCTTCCCCAATCAGATTCTCAGTCCTGACAAAGAACTAAGGCTGTGAAGCAGATCCCATGAGTCAGATGAAGGTTCAAGAATGCAGGGACCACTGCCCCCGAAAGCATGCTGCTGCTAAAGGACACTGCTGCTGGTGCTTAGTCTCCTTCCACAAGCTGACCTAAAAATGTGCTTCATCAGCACAAGCAATAGGTGCTTGGAGCTTTTTGTGCACTCAGCACATGCACTATGGCAAAGGAGAGCCACTCCTCTGCTCCCCAGCCATGCACAGCAGGCCAAAGCACAGGCAAATATTGGGGGTACCTCCCATAAACTCAGCACCTCAGCAGTCAGTGAAGGTTATTTGCTCACCAGTTCTTGGTGAGGCAGAAAACTAAATGGAAATGCTGCATTTAATGTGTTCAGTTTGAGATAGATGCATTATGTGATCTATACCAAAGAGCAGGAGAGAAAGTGGCACAGTGCAAAGTGTGAGCTCCACTTCCAGAAGGAAATGACTGCTCTCAGGCCAAAGGCTGTGCTGGAGACATTGTCAGAGAGCACACAGGAATTCTGTTTCCTACAGATGGGGAGGAATGCTTTCCTAGTGCAGAGAAAACCAAAATAACAGAGAGCACAGGAGCTGGCTGTACAGGACAGACACGGCACATGGATCATGGCTCTCAGATTAACATTGCTCCCAGGTAGGATGAACAGCTCCTGTCCCTTTCAGGGCTCACTCATATGCTGTGTTTGAAGCAGCCACAAGGGATTAGAGGCAGTTCAGGTGGCTCTTTGTTTCTACACCATAAAAAAAACCAACAAGGAAAGGGTGATCAGACTGACAAGGGTTTCCCCTGGAGCCATGCAAACCGGTGGTGCCTGGTCTCTAAAACTGCATTCCCTGGCACTCTAGCCAAGGCTGCTTGGCATAAACCAGGGTGTGGGGGGCTCTGATTTCCTGGCACCAGAACACCCAAATCACAGGGAAGAACTGGAGATAACAACATGCCAGTGAGTCACCCATCCGTGGAAGGACAGCAGGTCTCTTTCTGCTCCGTGGGCTGAGAAATGCAGAGGGAGACCCGCAACTCAACCATACTTTCTGCTCTCATGAACACTGACTGTGCTGAGATATCCCAAGGGCTGGAGAGAACATTTCTAATGATCCAAAAGGGAAGCAAACCCACTGCAAAGAACTTCAGGGCAAAAAAACCCCTATATCCTAAAAGTATTATTTTGCAAGGCTGCAGGAAACAGCAAATGCAATGTCGTGGCAGCATCATGAACTCTTCAGAGTGGTGCAAAAAGCCCAAAAAGGACAATGCTGATGCAGAAATCTATGAAAATAAGTTTCACACATATTTCCTTCTCAACCATGGGGCTGAAACCTTCCTTCTCATTCTGTCAGTCACTGATTATGTGATTACTACTTTGGCATAAGTCAGGACAACCACGCACTTCCCAGCAGCTCATCCCTACTGTTTTCTTTGTGCCAGTGCTCACCTAGCATGCACTGAGCACATCAGGGAATGGATCCAGCTGGAAGCCTCATAGGGAAAAAAAAAAAAAAAGAAACAAAAAAAAAAAAGAGCAATGAAGATGGATCCCAGCTGGCTCCCACTCCCAGAGCTGCTCCAACGTTATTGTGCATCCGGGGGAGGTAAAACACAAACAGTGCTTTTGGCAGGAGCCTACATTTATTTAAAACTTAAGCAACTGCACAATCACAGACTTTAATAAAGGTGATGCTGAAAAATGTGGGGTTATCTTCTGAGAAGGGCAGGCCTGTATGCTTTTAATGCAAAAAAGCAGTTGTGGAAAACTGTCCAAGGAGGACCTTGACTTGCACAGACTGATAGACAAAACCTGAGGTGTCCAGATTGGAGCAGTTACTCACTTTGTGTCAGAAAATCTTGCACCTTTTTCCATTAAAGAATTTTAACTGCGAAAGTCCAAGTTTCCAGAAAGGGAGTGGTTCTTACATTACTCCAACCGTAGGTCTCTTGCAACAGTTCCTTTCCAAGTAGATAAGATATGGTCTAATGGAACAGACCTACAGAATCCAGCACAGCAAGTATGCTGGCTGCTAATAACCTGGCTCTGCACAAAGCCAGCCTGCACACTGCTGTTGGGAAAGGATATTAAAGATAAGATTGCACAGACTTCAATCCAGGCCTCAGACTCTCCAACACTGTTCACCCAGGAGTTGTGACACTGCCAAGTGTTCCCTGAGCTGCTTTTGTGCAAGTCTGAGCCATCATGAGGCAAAGAAATCCAGTCTGGGCAGTCACTGGGGGGAAAGGGGACTAACAGAATTGTAACCTGAGCTTTACACCTTCACTAAGGACTTCCCACCACATTGCTTCACAACGGCACAGCTTCACCCGTATGGAAAATACAGAGGAAAAGAGCACTTGGCTTCCAGAGATTTTGCTGAACTTTTTACCCCAGATGCTGTTGTCTCAGCCGTGCTTCCAGGGCGTATTTTGAGGCAGATGAGTAGATTGGAGAAGATTTCTGTTGCATTTGATGATGAGATTGGTTGAAGCAGTTTTGCCCTCTAAAGGCAGAAAATCCAATAGAGCAGTTGCAAAGTCAGGGCAGGCCAACGAAAAAGGACTTATAAATCCCAGACTTCAGTGATGGCTGCTGTAGGAGCCACAGCTGAGCACCTGAGTATTTACCATCTTAATTGACACTTATCACATTGTATGGCTGAAATATTAAACTGATTTGAGAGATGAAGCAACTTCCAAACTTATTAGTTCTTAATGATATTATTACATGATACCACACAACTGCAGGAGTAACCTCAAGAAGAGAGGATCAGTTCAAGACAGTCAGAAATGCAATATAAAATAGAGTTTTTGTACAGCTCCAGAGAGACCAAGCAGTGGATTGTATTTCAAGCTGACAACCCTGGACTTCCCAAATCTAATAATGGCCCAATGAATAAATGAGATGTCACAAAAATCGAGTAAGTTTTAGTAACCATTAGAAAACACACAATACTATGTGAGCACAGCCGTAAATCTCTAAGTGGCTCACATTTAAATGGGGATATTTTTGTTGAGTTTTGGAAACCACAGAGCAAAGTCACCACTCCTGGTTCCACTGGCTCTGTCTAGACAAAGCTACATCATCTGTTTTAAGCTCATCTAGAAAAACACCAACACAGCCCTCTACATACATGTTTAAAACATGAAATCATGTTCATATTTTTAGGCATGAAACCTTTCTCCCATATTAAAGTTCACTGAAAATATTCAGGCAGTCATGGAAACCACAGCATTGCCAGGGCAGAGATGCTTTTTAAAAGGTGGGACATAGAAGGTCTAGCTTAGAAAAAAACCTACAAATAAATACTTCTGAGTGAACTTACCAACTAGCTCCTGAGGATCTCTTTTCTCCACTTCTGAGAATTCCTGCAAAAAAGGAGGAAGAAAGAGATTTTAGTCAAGTTATGCCTCCAACCTAAAATGCCGTTTATTTGTTTAGAAATTTACGACTTTATTCTGAGCCAAGAGAATAAAAATTAAGAATGAAATTCAATTTATTAGATAAGAGGACAATGTCTGGACTATGGAAAGTTGAAGTCTAATAGGATGCTCCATTTCTTTGCAAAGCTAAATTTAAAGAAAGAATTAAGGCTTTGTTTCACCAGGTCTTGGACACTGAACTCCTTTGGAATTCCACAGTTTTGCTGTACTCAAAGCCTTTCCTCAAAACATATCAAACCATAGATTCTTCATTTTTGGTGACTGGCCCTGGGCACCAAGCAGGAGTGAGTGTTTTAGGGCACACTTAGGTAAACACAGGCTGGATCCAGCCCACAGGAGACTCCTTTAGTCCTGGGAATGCCGACCACAGACCAGTGCAACCCCCAGTGCTCTGAGCAGGATCAGCCTGCTGCATTCCCCAGAGGAATGTGACAACAGCCCCGATGCTCCCAGAGCTCAGGGACTTCAGGGCAGCTCCTGATCAGCCTCTCCAGCCTCCCAGAGCTCTGCAGGGTCCCAGGCTGCAGAGGTTTGCCAGATGTGTGTGTGTGTGATGCTAAAATCATCTCTGCCACTGTGCCACGCAGGGCTTGGCTGACAAACCCTCTCCAAACCAAACTGACAGGGAGGGTGGTGGTGATGCAGATCCCATCTTCCCGTTTTAGAAAGATGATCCCACTGTCAGTTCTCTTGCTGCTGCTTTCCAGGACTGATACAGCCAACCTGCTCTACCAGAGACTCCAGGGCAACCTCCACTGGCTTGCAGTGCTCTCTTGGAGATCTCCACACAGCTAATCCTTGCCTGGTTATAGAAATTAAGGACACTTCATTTGCAGATGTTTGCAGCAGTGTGCTGAGCAGGAGGCATTATGTAGGATAAGACATGCTAAAATATGGTTTCACCATACTGAGAACAACATCCAAATATTTTTGGTGCTTTTGGGAGATCCCAGGAGAGTCACAAGCGATATCAAGCTCAGCACAAATAAAGTTTCTGAAACAGTACCAACACTGCCCTCTCCCCCTGCCTCCCTCCCAAAGACCTTTTGTGACTCACTGGACTGTTCGTCCAAAATTCCTCAGTGCCTCCAAACACTGAAGCCATTCATTGAACCTGACACTGACAGAATGCTGCCTCCTTGCTGCTTGGTAACCACTCCCTGACCCCCTCCTTTCCTCCATTTCCAGTCAGGTGAGAGGTGCCTCAGGTGAGGAGAGAGCAGTGAGGTCACCAAGCCAGATGTGGGAACAGCCTGTGCCAAACTCACTCGGAAAATGACCCATTTTCAGAGAAGCCAAAGCCCCCTGGAAGCAGAAAAACAAATTCTTTGTGTGGCACTAACTGCTACAGGGCATTTTTTATGGCCATTCATGGAAGACACAAAATAAAAAAAATAAAAAAAAAAGGAAAGCACTATTTCTGCATTAGTACACTTGGATCACAAAAATACAAGGCTAAAGCTATTTTAGAAAAAGAAAGAAGTACACAGAGGAACATGCATCTTCTCCCTGGCCAGCTGGCCCCAGACCCCTCTGAGATGGGCTGAAGTGTCACAGCTCCAACCCCTCTGAGACAATGCCTTTGGTGTGTGCATCAACAGCTCTTCTCCCAGAGCCTCCAGCAACACGGACAGAGAAAAATTTAAACACGAACGTGACATTTCAAAGCAAAACATGTATGCCAGAGCAGTAGCTCCCCTTGGTGAGAGCACTGGACAGGAATCCAGGGAATTCAGACTGTGTTCTCCACAAACCTATATGGATGGGGAGCTCACAGACTGAGCTTCAGATCAGCACTGGAGAAGTGGGAGCAATTCTGTGGTAACTGATGGGCTGTGAGGACAAATCCAGATGAACACAGAGGCTGGAGAAGCTCACAGAGCTGCAGATGCAAGGTTACATCTGTCCAGGCACATACAGTGACTCACCAGCAGTAAACACATCTGGTCAGGAGGCTGCTAATTCCCTTTCAGGGAGGAACTTGCTGGATGGGTAATTAAAACTATTCCTCACCTCGGTTTGAAACAACAAGCAAATGTTTGTTGAGGTGAAAGGAGGGAACTGCTTTAGCTCCAACCTTGACTAAACTATATCCTGCACTCTCATCCCTTCAAAGTTTTAAGTGGAACTGAGAGGGAAGTAGAAGAGACAGACTATGTCCCTGAGCACCTCTGGATCCTTCCTCATACCCAGCACTGCATTTATTATTCCATTATACTCCCCATCTCCTTCTGCCCACTTGCCCTCAAAAGCAAGAGAAATAATCCCCCAAAAGAGCAATACTGCCAAGGAGGCACTTAAGCAACCCAGTGGCACAGCCAAATTCAGGTGCATTAGACATGGGCTACGTGGCCCCCAAAAGGCTGCCCTCTTATTTGGGCTTTTCAGGGGGCTGTGCTGCTTTTCTGGCTTGTCCAGAGGTCCATTTTCAAGTCTCCTGTATGGCTGGAGTTAGTGCCAAGCATAAGCACACAGCTCTCAGGAAACATGAACCAAGATGCTGAGAGAGAATGTGATGGCCAAACCCTCTCCTGTCATGTACCTTACATTAGACAAAGATCTCTCAAATGTCAGCTGTTTAATAAATAGTATGTTCTGTGAACTTCCAGAATCATCAGCAAGTTTGCTTTTACCAGAATTTTCTTCTTTAATTCACATCCTTTGAGTCTGTCCCATTTATCATGGGCTGAACAAAGGCAGTCCTATCAGGCTCCACTGTTTTACCCTGGCCCACGCTTTCCCACCACAGCAAGTCCAGTCCCCACATCCGCAGGGCTCAGCCAAGACATCAGAGAGCCCAGAGCTGCACCAAGCACAAGCAAACACGTTCAGCACTGGATTGCAGCCACACCTCACTGCCCAGGGGATAGGAATTTTGCTTAGTGATGAGTTCCTTCATACCTCCACCCACTGCTCCAACCTGAACGAGCTGGAGACATCAACACAGCTTTTCATTAACTTGGGCTGCTTTCAAATCTCTTAAATGCCTTCAAAAACCAAAGGGATGACCAACTTCTCCAGCAGTGCTTGTCCATATTTGCTCAGTTTGCTGTTGAAAACTACAAGGCAACCACCAACAACTTGACCAAAGTTTGGCGGATGCAAGGTTTAAGGAGCCTTGTTCAAACCTCTGAGTATCTGCTGAAGATCCAGAACATTCTAAAAACCTCCAGTGGAACCATCACACAACAAGAACTGTTCTACACTCCCTCAGGCTAATTTAAGTTTGAGACACACGATGAGTACAATGAGCTGATTAGGAAAGACAGCATAAAAACCACAAATCTGCAGATCTAATCTAATACATTAAGCGGAATGAAATGGAGAATCACCAAGTGGAAAAATAAGGTACAATAAATACTGAAAAATTGCTACCTTTTGGTTATGAAAGAGAAGATATATTCATGCATGGATGAGATTGCTAAAGGAATTCCAAAGCATTTAAAAAATGGAAAATTTGAAGGTAACTGAATTTTATGTAGGGAAGTTACCTAAACCCACTTAGGCAAAGGTGATCTCTCTGTAGATTACATCACCAAAACCCACTGTGTTATGTATCAGTATCTCACATGAGCATAAAATCAAGCAGGTGAGTGGTTCCAGCAGGAGGGATTTTATATCAAATCTCCCTATCAGAGCAAATATATGAAATTATTAAAGGTTTCAAGCATCCCAGAACTAAAGGCATCACCTAAAGGGTTCATTTCCATTTGAATTCTGAGGCCTTTCAAAAATAACAAGGTTAAGACCTTGCTAGTGGCATCTGTACCACACTTTTCACAAAACAAACCCCTGAAAATCTGTACAGAAGCAACTCGAAATTCACTTATAGCTTGACTGAGTTCATTAAAAACAAAACACCAAAAAACAAAAACAAACAAACAAACACACC